>ML427198.1:0-26470 GCA_005239525.1 Nicotiana knightiana | reverse complement strand
CAAGTCCATAAATGCTGCTGGGGCATTAGTCAAGCCAAAGGACATCACCAGGAACTTATAATGACCATATCTCGTACGAAAGACCGTCTTCGGAACATCCGAGTCTCGAATCTTCAACTGATGGTACCCCGATCTCAGGTCAATCTTAGAAAACACCCGAGCACCTTGCAACTTGTCAAACAAATCATCGATAGGCGGCAATGGGTACTTGTTCTTGATGGTGACCTTGTTCAACTGGCGGTAGTCAATACACATCTGCATAGTCCCATCCTTCTTTTTCACAAATAGCACTGGAGAACCCCAAGGCGATACACTCGGTCTGATAAACCCCTTAGCCAACAACTCCTCAAGTTGTTCTTTTAATTACCTCAATTCTTTCGGAGCCATACAGTACGGGGGAATAGATATAGGATGGGTGCCTAGAGCTAAGTCAATGCAAAAATCAATGTCATGATCCGGTGGCATGCCTGGAAGGTCTGAAGGGAATACATCATCAAACTCTCAAACTACCGGCACTGAATCAATTGTCGGAGACTCGGCGGTGGTGTCCCGGACATACGCAAGATAAGACAAACAACCCTTCTCAACCATATGTCGAGCCTTCAGGAAAGAAATAACCCGATTAGCGGCACTAACTGAGGAACCTCTCTAGTCCAGTCTCGGTAACTCGGGCATGGCTAGAGTAATAGTCTTGGCATGGCAATCTAGAATGGCATGATAGGGAGACAACCAATCCATGCCCAGGATGACCTCAAAATCAACCATATCAAGAAACATGAGGTCCGCTCTAGGCTCGAACCCACAAAATATAACCACACAGGACCGATAAATTCGGTCCACAACCACAGAATCGCCCACGGGAGTGGACACATAAACAGGAGTACCCAAGGACTCGTGAGTAATATCTAGGGAATGAGAAAATAAGGATGATACATATGAATAAGTTGACCCTGGATCGAATAATACCGATGCATCTCTACCGCATACTGCAATAATACCTGTGATCATGGCATTTGAGGAAACTGCATCTGATCTGGCCGGAATAACATAGAATCTGGCTCGAGTGCTGGATGACTGACCTCCACCGAAATAAATAGGAGCTGACTGGGCTCCCCCTGCCTGGCTTCCACCTCTGGGACGACCCCTACCAGCCTATCCTCCACCTCTGGGTGGCCGAACCACTGGTGCTGATCTCATAGGCTGGTGACCCTGCTGCACTACCCTTCCCCGAAGCCTGGGGCAATGCCTCTTCATGTGACCTGGATCCCCACACTCTTAACAACCTCCTGGCACCATGGCATGTTGCCCTGAAGAAGAATCCTGAATAATGGGAGGGCATTGTGAACTCTCGGGCATAACACTGAAGTAAGGGCTGGAAGACCCCTAATGACCAGTATACCCGCCGGAGGAACCCTTAATAGCCGACGGCTGTTAAGAACTCTCCGTCATGGCGCCGCAATAAGGCCTCGCTAGAACATCTCATGGAGGTGGTAGGGGTGCTGAATATGGGGGCCTACTGGGCTGGCCCCTACCAAAATGACCTCTGTCCCTAGCTAGAGCACCTATGAAATCCTCAAAAAATCTAGCTCTCTTATTCTGCTGACCCTGCTCTCTGCTCCTCGACCAATAACCTTCGATCCTGCGAGGAATCTCTACCACAAGCTGATAAGTAGTCCCCATCTCCACCTCTCGGGCCATGTTGTCCCTAATACCTGGATGCAACCCAACTACAAATCTCCTCACTCTCTCTGCGTCAATAGGAAGTATCACGAGTGCGGGAGGAGACAGCTCAGAAAACCTAGCCTCATAGTCGGTCATTGACATCCGACCCTGCTCCAGCTGCTCAAACTGATACCGCAGCTCTTCCCTCTCAGAGGGTGGAATATATCTGTCCAGGAATAATTGAGTGAACTACTCCCAAGTGAGGGGAGGAGAATCTGCCGGTCAGCCAAGGATGTAGGACTGCCACCATCTGCGGGCCCTGTCCTCTAACTGAAAAATAGTGAAATCGACTCTATGAGACTCCAGTATCCTCATGTTGTGCAGTTTGTCCCTGCACCTATCAATAAAGTCCTGTGCGTCCTCATGACGCTCGCTCTGTAGACTGGAGGGTGCAGTCTGTCCCACCTGTCTAATAACTTCTCCAGATCACTGTCTGCAGCTGGTCTGACCTCAGGTGCTACTGCTGCTGGCTGGACTCCGCCCACGGGCAGTGTAGTCGAGGTCTGATATACTGCTGCTGCATGTTCGGCGGCCTGTGCAGTAGGGGTCTTTGCTCCCTTTCCCGCCTGAGATGTGGCCGGATCTGCTGGAAATAAACCAGCCTGAGTGATGGTGTCCAGAACCGCATTATACAGCCCATGACCTCCTGAAATCCTGGCACTGTCATAAATTCCAAAGGGGCAGGATCTGCTGCGGGCACCTTGCCCTGCTCTTCAGTGATGGGATCCTCTACTGGATCCGTTGGGGGTGTAACTGGTACAGTCCTGGGACGCTCTCTTCCCTTACCTCGGGCTGGTGCCCTCCCTCGACCTCTGCCACGGACTCAGATGACGGGGGTAGCGGCCCCTCCTAGGTCCGAAACATCGGCTGCACGCGTCCTTACACTATGTGAGAGAATAGAATAGTGAGATTTAGTATACCATCAACTGCATGATAGAAGGTGAATAAAGAGAGATTTCCTAAAACCCTATAGCCTCCCGAAGATAAAAATAGACGTCTCCGTACCAATCCGCAAGACTCTATTGGGTTTTCCCGTAACTTGTGAAACCTACATGAACCTAGAGCTCTGATACCATGTTGTCACAACCCAAATCCTAACCCAGGTCGCGATGGCGCCCAACACCACAGTCAGGCAAGCCAACCTCATTATCTGCTAGTGAGTTTCATGTAGTTTACCGAAAACATTTTCAACACTTGCTTAACTTAGTTTTGAGACATTAAGTGGAAACGGATAACTTAGGAAACTTTATGAAAAATAAATAATCATGAAGTCATAATTAATGATCACATCCCAAAAATAAAGTCTACTAGCGTGTGCGCCAGGAACTAGTGTCACAAGTATACAGGCATCTAGTAAAATAATATCAAAAGAATAAAAGTATGTCCTACTGTCTGAGTAAATATAGACAGAAATGGAAAAAGAATAGCTCCAAAGTGCTGCTGGAAGTCGCCAAGAGAAGCAGCTCACCGTGAAGCCTCGACCAGGTATAAATCAGGATCGAGCTCCGGACTGGTACCCAGATGCACCTGCCTCAGAACCTGTACAATTAAGTACAGAGCGTAGCATGAGTACATAAACAATATGTACCCAGTAAGTATCCCGCCTAATCTCAAAGAAATAGTGACGAGAGGTCGACTTGACACTTACTAGGGTCCAAACAGTATATTTAAGTGATATTTTAAAAGAGGACAACAGGTAAGCATGGATAGTAGAGAAATAAATATCGAATCGTAATCAAAATCCAAATACGTGGTGAAGCACCAATTTACATGTTTTCTGTTCGTTCTTACAGGATATTTCACAGCTCAACAGTCAAAAAAACATCAAGCAAATAGCATGTGCATAGTGGAATAAGGTCATCCGGCCTGGGCCAACATAATAGTAGTAATTATGCACTGCCGAAGGGTTGAAAGGCGCGAACCATAGATGCATCTATCAACCTGTCGTGGCGTACGACCCACTCCCATGAGAGTAGGGAAAAGAATCACTCCGCTCGCGGGATATAAATTGCGAAGCGGTCGCATGCAAACACAACATCTTTCTTTCAATCCTTCCCAAATAACAATTCTTTTAAAACACCAAATTCTCGGTTTTCTTGAAACAAAGTTGCATACAATGAAGTTACAAAGCAAATAACTCAAGTTAATGGAATTCACATGGCATGGTGTAGTCCTAACTACCCGGACATGACAATAATAGTCACTACGCACGGGCTATCGTCACCTCGCACGTACATAGTCCCCCCACAAACAATAACACATAATCATTTAATTCACCTATGGGGAAAATTCCCTCTTACAAGGTTAAAAAGGAGACTTACCTCGCGTCAAGTCTACTTCCCGGGTCAAGAATACGCCCGAAACTCCAAATTTGTTGCCTAAGGACTCGAAACTTGTCAAATATTGCATAAACAAATCAGTCTATACTCCAAAGTCCTTAATTCTCCTACTTAAATGATCATTTCAACCTAAATTGGGAAAATCCTCCGGGCCCACATGCTCAGATTCCAAAATTTTTTGAAGGAAACTATCACCCGTGGCCTAAGGATCAATATTATATAGTTTTCTTATGATTCCTTAACAAATTTCTTGGTAATTTTCCATTTTTGTCAAAAACCTAGGTTTTACTCTAAACCCATGATTTCCACTAATTTGATGTGTTAATCTACCTAAGAATTTAAGTATTAAGCTAAATTTATAGTAGGAATTACTTACCTTACAGTAGCTAGGTCGAATACCTTCCGTGCATGCTCTCAAAATCGCCCAAAGAAGAAGAATAGTGTTCAAAAATGGCTAAGTCCCGTATTTAAAACGAAACTCACTGCCTACAGGCTTTTTCGCACCTGCGGCTCGAGGAGCGCACCTGCGGTCTCACATCTGTGAGAAAAATCACGCATCTGTGGAGAAGGGGAAGGGGGACTGGCTTCGCACCTGCGGAGAGGAGTCCGCACCTGCGGCTCCGCTCCATGTGAAGCCGATATTGCAAATTGAACTGGCTCACCCACAAAACCTCTATCGTGTTGTACCCTGCCTCTATAATAAGGACCAGTAGATATCTATGGCCTACGAGGCCTCCCCACTTCTCTGCCCTCTCTCTCCTGACCTCGTTTTTCCTCCCTCTCATAGCCCCTCCTGGCATCTCTATCATAGTCCCGCATGTCGTCTCTCTCATGACACCTGGAACCTAGCCAACATGATCTCACTGCTCTGGAGTGTGGGCGACCGGAGTCTGAGCTCCTCCCCCGCTTCGAGAAGTAGGTGGTGCACCCGGAATCAATCCCTCCTGAGTCATGGTACCAATCATACCCCAGAACTGTGCCAAGGTCTCCTGAAGTCCGGTTGTAACAACAGGCGCCTCCGGTCCCTACCCCCCAACTGGAACTGTTGGAGCTTCCTCAACGGTTGCTCTGGTAGGTGCTCTAGCTGCATCACGTGCCCCTCGTCGGCCTCTGCCTCTGCCCCTGGCGACACCTGCTCTGGGGGTAACATCCTCAGGATCTGCAGCTCGCGTCCTCACTATTTGTGAGAGAATGGAATGATAAATTTTCCAAGTTTCAAGATCAATAAACTCGCACGATAGGAATAAAGGAAGTGAAGTTATCCTAATAGTTTCATATCCTCTCGAAGATAAGTACAGACGTCTCCGTACTGATCCGCAAGACTCTACTAAACTCGCTTATGACTCGTAGCACCTATGAACCTAGAGCTCTGATACCAACTTGTCACGACCCAAATTTCCCTCCGTTGGGTATCGTGATGGCACCTAGTCTTAAGGACTAGGTAAGTCTAATATTCATGGAATAACAACAATAATAAATAAAATATATTTTACTGAAATAAATAATTCTTTATACATTACATTTTCCCAAAAACCCGGTAGTACAACTCATAAGCTTTAAAAAAATTACACTAAAACTCCTAAAATACCACTGTTCAGAAAGAAGTACAACAGTGCAAACAGAAATATAAGATGGTGACTCCGAAATCACGAAAGCTAAAGCGGTTTTACCTTGAGTTTCCACAACAACCACCGCGCATCTAACAATCAATCGGCCGGCTATGCGAAAACTTGGAATCTGCACAAAAATGTGCAGAAGAGTAGTATGAGCACACCACAACGGTTCCCCATAAGTATCAAGACTAACCTCGGTGAAGTAGTGACTAGGACTCGTCAAGACACCCACTGGTCTAATAAAAACTGAGCAAGTATCAATATAGCAATCAGGGAAATAATGGTATACACATAAAGGCTACGCAGTATAGCTAACAAGACAGTGAATTTGATAAAGAAGGAAAACAATAAGTATCAATGGAAAAACCATGAAGTAACACAAGACTGAATAGAACACAAATAAATCCGGCATGTAAATGTACAACACGTACAGGTAATGACTCAACAGCTTCAACCACTTCTACATCAAATTCGTAGTCATCTCCACGAGGTTCCGAACCTCGGACAAATCACCATTTTTGGGTCCCAATATTCGAACCCTAACACTTGGCATCTTGCGCCCTCATTCGAGTACTAACTGCACGGATGAATCACATGCCAATTGGGTCATTTCCACCCACACGGTAAGCACAACAAGAGTAATCATACTTGACAACAACAAGGAGTCCTAAATCTATTAGTAGTTCCTAACTACGTGTATGCTTGTGCAGGTGTCCTAACATGATTTCAACAACCAATAAACATAAGGAAAGCAAAAGGGCAACACGTACATTTTCATCTCAAAAGTTTCCACGCGAATAAACTCACACATTAAGTGTTCCAGTACACAATATCAACAACAAGGAATGCTCCCCAGGACAACACAAGTATCACAAACAATACTTGACATAGCCCACCTTGTTTCGCCACGTGTGCAATAGTAAAGTATATGCCCGCCTTGTTTCGCCACTCGTGCATAAACATGTTCCCACCTAGTCGTTGTAACGACCCGACCGGTCGTTTTGCATTGTCGGACCCCGTTCCCCTATATGAAACTTCCCATAGTGGCTTATTGTGATTTATGACTTGCGGGGGCGGGTGGTCCGGGATTCAGAAGTGTTTAGAGCAATATTGGAACACTTGGTTCCTTCAGGTTGGCCTTTAAGGTCAAGTTTGACTCCGGTAGCTTCGTATGATGATTTAGGACTTGGGCCTATATTCGGAATGGGTTTCGGATGACCCGGGAGCATTTCGGCGCCCAATATTGAAATAAGAGTTCCTAATGTGGTTTGGGACGTGATTTTGTGTTATCAAGGTCCGAATGGTATTTCGAGGCCGGGAATAGTTCTGTTATGTCATTTATGACTTTCCTGCAAAATTTGGTTTCATCTTGAGTAGTATAGGTTAGTTCGGCGCGTTGTTAGCGAAGTCAAGAAAACTTAAAGTTCCTATGTTTGGTTCTAGGGGTTTTAAGGTGTGATTTTTATTTTTAGCGTTGTTGCGGTGTTACGAAGGCTTGAGCGAGGCCGTATTATGATTTAGGACATATTGGTATATTTGGACGGGGGCTCGGGTGGGCCTAGGTGCCTCTCGGGCACCAAACGAGGCCAAAAACCAGCTGAAGCAGTTGCTAGTGCACCTGATCTGGTGTGACCGCAGGTGCGGTTTCCCAGTCGCAGGTGCGACCCCAGGTGGGTTGCCCAGTTCTCGCAGGTGCGGGATCCTTTCCTGCAAGTGCGGAGCCGCAGGAGCGGACTCCATCCCGCAGATGCGAGCCCAAGCCCTTGTCGCATTTTTCGCAGGTGCGAGCTATTGCTCGCAGGTGCGAGACCGCAGGTGCGATCGTCGAGTCGCAGGTCCGGAAACCCTTGTAGGCAGAAAGGTCTTTAAGTGCGGGATTATCTCATTCCCGCTCCATTTTCTTCCACCATAGGTGATTTTGAGATCTTGGAAAAGAGCCCCACGACCCATCCACTGTGAGGTAAGTAAATTATTTCCTAAAGTTAGTTAATGCATGAATTCCTAGTTTAGTTAACTACCTAATTAGTGAAAAATTAAGGATTTGGGTAGTAACCTAGGGCCTTCGAAAATTTAAAAAATTTCCCGTGCATTGGCTGTGAATTCATACAAAAAACATATATTAACGATCCTTAGGTTATGGGTGAGTGTTTCCTTCGAGAATTTTCGGAATCCGAGCATGGGGGCCCGAGTTTATATTTTGGGATTTCTTCAAGAATGAAGAATTTGACTAGATAATAGGAGAATTCCATGATTTGGGTATAATTTGATATGTTTACGTAACGTTTGGTTAGCTTCGAGTCCTTTCGGTGACGAGTTCGGAGTTTCGGGCGCATTCTTGACCCGGGGAGTAGGTGCGACGCGAGGTCAGTCTCGTTTCTAACCTCGTAAGAGGGAATTTTCCCCGTAGGTGTTTTAATTTCTATATGTGATAATTGTGGGGGCTACGTATGTACAAAGTGACGAGAGTCCATACGTAGCGGCTATTATTATTATGTCCGGGTAGTTAGGTCCACATCATGCCTTATGTTTTACTTGAAATGAACTATATGCTAAATAAATTAAATGTTACATGCGGCTTATTTCCCTAAGATCATGGAATTTCAGAAAATTTGTAAGAAATTGTTAACTAAAAATTAATTTAAAAAGGAATATTGTATGTGCATGTGACCGCTTCGCAATTTACATTCCGTGAGTGGAGTGTGATTTACTCCACGGCGGATTGGAAGATGCACTTATGGTTCGGGCCGTTCAATCCTCGGCAGTGCATAGATATGAGTACTTTATGGTAAGGTGCACTTATGATTCGGGTCGTTCAACCCTCGGCAGTGCACGGATACGACTATCTTATGGCTCAGGCCGGTTGTCCTTATCATGTATGCGCATGATTTATCTGTTACTAAATTCATGGACATTGATTTGACAGATATTTGGGGGAAGGTTAAGTAGTAGTTGTTTATTTATTTCCAGTACTTCCTTGGATTTCAATGCCTTATATATATATTTGCTGCTTCACTGCCTTTACATGCCTAATGTTTTCATCATATTCTGTTAAATTATATTTTTGGACCTTAGTGAGTGTCCAGTCGACCTCTCGTCACTACCTCTTCGAGGTTAGGCAGGATACTCACTGGGTACATATATATTTATGTACTCATGCTACACTTCTGTAATTAATTGTACAGGTTCTGAGGCTGGTGTATCTGGTTGTCAGACCGGAGCTTGATTCTGATTATAGACGGACCTGACTTCACGATGAGCTGCTTTCTCCTGGCGTTCTACGGCAGCACCATGGGGTTTCTTTTGCTTATTTCCCATCTATTTCTTTCAGATAGTGGGACTGTATATTATATCTTTTTTATATTCTGTTAGTATGCCCGTAGGACTTGTGACGCTAGTTTATGGCACACACGTGTTAGTTATTATGGATTACCGGTCTGTATATATATTGGCTCACGCCTCCTCGTGACCGCTTTTGATTAAAAACTGGCTAATTATCCTTGTCGATTTATGTCTTAAGTTTTAATAATTGAGTATATGTTGAAATGCTTAATCTAATAAGAAGGAACCCTTAGTAAATTGAGTGTTGGCTTGCGTTACCCCGCTGTTGGGCGCCATCACGACCTAAGTTAGGATTTTGGGTCGTGCCAACATGGTATCAGAGCACTAGGTTCACGTAGGTCTCACAAGTCACGAGCAAACCTAATAGAGTCTTGCGGATCGATACAGAGATGTCTGTATTTATCTTCAGGAGGCTATAGGGTTTTAGGAAACCTCTCTTTTTTCTTATTCTATCGTGCAGTCGATGGTTTACTAAATCTCATTCTTCTATTCTCTCACAGATGGTGAGGATGTGTGCATCTGATGTTCCAGAACCGGGAGGGGCCGCTACCCCCATTGTCCTAGGCCGTGGAAGAGGTCGGGGGAGGGCACCAGCCCGAGGTAGGGGACGAGAGCGTCCCAGAGCTATTCCGGTTCCACCACTAGAGGACCCTATCATAGAAGAACAAGACGAGGTGCCTCCAACAAATCCTGCTCTAGTAGACTTTATGACGGCACCAGGTTTCCAGGCGGTCATGGGCCGTATGATGAGATTTGTGGACACTATGTCCCAGGTTGGTTTATTTCCAGCAGATCCTGCCACTTCTCAGGCGGGAAAGGGATTCCAGACCCCTACTGCCCAGGCTGCAGGCCAGACAGCAGCATTACATCATACCCCGGGTACACTGCCCAAGGGTGGGGTCCAGCCTGTTGCAACAACACCTGAGCCCAGACCAACTGCGGACGGCGATCTGCAAAAGTTATTGGATAGATGGACTCGATTTCACCCTCTAGTCTTTGGGGGTGAGCGAGGCGAGGATGCCCAGGATTTTATGGACAGGTGCAATGACAGACTGCACAACATGAGGATATTAGATTCCCATGGAGTGGATTTCACTACCTTCCAGTTGGAGGGCAGGGCTCGTAAGTGGTGGCAGTCCTATATTCTCAGCAGGCCAGCAGATTCTCCTCCTGTCACTTGGGAGACATTCACGCAGATGTTTCTGGATAGATATATCCCACCCTCTGAGAGGTAAAAACTGCGGTATCAGTTTGAGCGGCTAGAGCAGGGATAGATGTTAGCGACAGATTATGAGGCCATATTTTTAGAGTTGTCTCGCCATGCACTCATGATACTACCTACTGATGCAGAGAGGGTGCGGGGATTTGTGGCTGGGTTGCCTCCAGGTATTAGGGCCACCATGGCCCGAGAGGTGGAGATGGGTACTTCTCACCATCTTGTGGTAGAGATTGCTCGTAGAATCGAGGGGTATCGGTCGAGGAGCAGGGAGCAGGGGAAGCAGGACAAGAGGGCTAGATTCTCCGGAGATTTCAGAGGTGCCCCAGCTAGGGGCAGATGTCAGTTTAGCAGTAGTCAGCGTAGCAGGCCTTCATATTCAGCACCTCCACCACCTCCCCGAGGTGTTCCAGTGAGGCCTCATTTCAGCGCCATGCCAGAGCGTTCCTACCGTCCTCCGGCCATTCAGAGTTCACCCAGTGGTTATCCCAGTCATTCGAGATCCTCCGACCCCTACTTCAGTGCTATGCTAGAGGTCCCGCATCGCCCTACGGACATTCAGGTTTCTTCTTTGGTGTAGAAGATTATGGTACCAGGGGGTTGTTACGAGTGTGGAGAGCCAGGTCATCTGAGGAGGCATTGTCCCAGGTTTCGAGGCAAGGCCGTACAACAAGGTTATCAGCCGATGGGTCCAGCACCAGCAGTCCGTCCACCTAGAGGTGGAAGACAGGTCGGCAGGGGTTGTCTGAGAGGTGGAGGCCAGTCAGGGGGAGGTCAGGCAGCTCCTGTTCACTATGGTGGAGCTCAGACTTCTGAAGACTGCTTTCCATATGAGATATGTCCACTATGAGTTCCTGGTGATGTACTTTGGCTTGACAATGTCCCAACAGCATTCATGGACTTGATGAATAGGGTGTTAAGGCCATATATTGATTCCTTTGTCATTATCTTCAGTGATGACATTTTGATTTACTCACGTAGGGGGAGCACGAGCAGCATTTGAGAGTTGTGCTCCAGACTTTGCGAGAATAGAAGTTATATGTTAAGTTCTCCAAGTGTGAGTTCTGGTTGGATTCCGTGGCATTCTTGGGGCATGTGGTATCCAGAGAGGGTATCAAGGTTGATCCTCAGAAGATTGAGGCAGTTCAGAGTTGGCCGCGTCCTACTTCAGCTACAGAGATCAAGAGCTTTCTGTGTCTAGCAGGCTATTATCGCCGATTTGTCGAGGGGTTCTCTTATATTGCAGCTCCATTGCCTAGATTGACTCATAAGAATGCGTCGTTTCAAAGGTCTGACGAGTGTGAGGCGAGCTTTCAGAAGCTCAAGGCAGCATTGACCTCAGCACCCGTTCTGGTATTGCCTTCAGGTTCGGGGATGTATACAGTGTATTGCGACGCTTCGCGCGTTGACTTGGGATGTGTGTTGATGCAGGAGGGGAGATTTATTGCTTATGCTTCGCGCCAGCTAAAGGTTCATAAGAAGAATTACCCTGTGCACGATTTGGAGTTGGCGGCGATTGTTAATGCTCTTAAGATTTGGAGGCACTACTTGTATGGGGTGTCCTGTGAGGTTTATACAGACCACCGCAGCTTGCAGCACTTGTTCAAGCAGAGAGATCTTAATTTGAGGCAGCACAGATGGCTCGAGTTGTTGAAGGATTATGATATCACCATTCTATATCATCCAGGCAAGGTGAATGTGGTAGCGGATGCTTTGAGTAGGAAGGCGGAGAGTATGGGTAGCTTGGCTTATATTGCAGTAAAGGAGAGACCTCTAGCCTTGGACATTCAGTCCTTGGCTAATCGCCTAGTGAGATTAGACCTTTCGGAGCCTCGTTGAGTTCTAGCACATGTGATTGCTCAGTCTTTGTTATTGGGTAAAATTAAGGCTCGACAGGTTGATGATCCGTTCTTGGCAGAGCTTTGGGAGACAGTGGTACAGGGTGGTTCCAAGGAAGTTACTATTGGCGAGGATGGTGTTTTGAGACTTCAGGGCCGTTTATGTGTTCCTAATGTTGATGGCCTGAGGGAGAGGATTCTACAGGAGGCACACAGTTCCCGGTATTCTGTTCATCCTGGTGCTATAAAGATGTATCGTGTTTTGAAGCAGCATTACTGGTGGAGGCGGATGAAGAGGGACATTGTGGAGTATGTGACTATGTATCTTAACTATCAGCAGGTTAAGTATGAGCACCAGAGGCCAGGAGGCCTACTTCAGCAGATGCCCATTCCTGAGTGGAAGTGGGAGCGCATCACTATGGACTTCGTGGTTGGGTTGCCTCGAGCTTTGTGGAAGGTTGATGCGATTTGGTTCATTGTGGATAGATTGACCAAATCGGCACATTTCATTCCTGTAGCTACTACATATACTTCTGAGAGGTTAGCCCAAATCTACATTCGGGAGATAGTCTGGTTGCACGGTGTGCCGGTGTCCATTATATCAGATCGAGGTCCTCAGTTCACTTCGCACTTCTGGAGAGCTTTACACAGTGGGTTAGGCACCCAGATAGATCTCAGCACAGCATTTCACCCTCAGACTGATAGTCAGTCGGAGCGGACAGTTCAGATATTGGAGGACATGCTCAGGGCATATGTGATTGACTTTGGAGGTCAGTGGGACCAGTTCTTGCCTTTGGCCGAGTTTGCTTATAATAACAGTTATCAGTCCAGCATCGAGATGGCTCCATTTAAGGCTTTGTATGGTCGGTGATGTCGTTATCCTATCGGGTGGTTTGAGCCTGGGGAGGCTAAGTTATATGGAACCGACCTGGTGAGAGATGCTTCGGAGAAAGTGAAGTTGATTCAGGAGAGGCTCCGCACGACACAATCCATACAGAAGAGTTACGCGGATCAGAGGGCGCGTGATGTATCATTTATGGAGGGAGATAAGGTTTTGTTGAAGGTATCACCGATGAAGGGTATTATGAGGTTTGGGAAGAAGGGCAAGCTGAGCCCGAGGTTTATATGTCCCTTCGAGGTTTTTAGGCGAGTTGGGGAGGTTGCTTATGAGCTAGCCTTACCTCCCAGTTTATCAGGAGTTCATCCAGTCTTCCATGTATCCATGATCCGAAGGTACCACGCCGACTTCTCTCACGTGGTTGATTTCAGCACTATTCAGTTGGATGAGAGGTTGGGCTACGAGGAGGAGCCAGTTGCTATTATTGATAGACATGATTGCCAGTTGAGATCCAAGAGAGTTTCTGTAGTGAAGGTCCAGTGGAGGGGCCAACCAGTCGAGGAAGTGACCCGGGACTCTGAGGAGGACATGCGGAGAAGATATCCACACTTATTCAGCACTTCAGGTATGATTCTAGACTCGTTCGAGGACGAACGTTTGTTTAAGAGGTGGAGAATGTAACGACCCGACTGTTCATTTTGCGTTGAACCCTGTTCCCCTATATGAAACTTCCCATAGCGGCTTATTGTGATTTATGACTTGCGGGGGCGGGTGGTCCAGGATTCAGAAGTGTTTAGAGCAATATTGGAACACTTGGTTCCTTCAGGTTGGCCTTTAAGGCCAAGTTTGAGTTCGGTCAATATTTTTAGTAAACGACCTCGGAATCGAGTTTTGGCGGTTTCGGTAGCTTCGTATGATAATTTCAGACTTGGGTGTATGTTCGGAATGAGTTTCAAATGACCCGGGAGCGTTTCGGCACCCAATATTGAAATAAGAGTTCCTTAAGTTCCTATTGTGGTTTGGGACGTGTTTTGGTGTTATCGACGTCCGAACGGAATTTTGAGGCCGGGAATAGTTCCATTATGTAATTTATGATTTTCCTGCAAAATTTGGTGTCATACCGAGTAGTATAGGTCGATTCGACGCGTTGTTAGCGAAGTCAAGAAAACTTAAAGTTCCTAAGTTTGGTTCTAGGGGTTTTGAGGTGTGATTTTGAGTTTTAGCGTTGTTGCGGGCGTTCCAAAGGCTCGAGCGAGTCCGTATTATGATTTAGGACTTGTTCGTATATTTGGATGGGGGCTCGGGTGGGCCCAGGTGCCTCTCGGGCACCAAACGAGGCCAAAAACCAGCTGAAGCAGTTGCTGGTGCACCTGATTTGGTGTGATCGCAGGTGCGGTTACCCAGTCGCAGGTGCGAGACCGCTCCTGCGGTCCAGGCCTCGCATGTGCGACCCCAGGTGGGTTGCCCAGTTCTCGCAGGTGCGGGCTCCTTTCCCGCAGGTGCGGACTCCAGCCCGCAGGTGCGAGCCCAGACCCTTTTCCCATTTTCCGAAGGTGCGAGCTATTACTCACAGGTGCGAGACCGCAGGTGCGGTCGTCGAGTCGCAGGTGCGGAAACCGCTATAGGCAGAAAGGTCTTTAAGTGCGGGATTATCTCATTCCCACAACATTTTCTTCCACCATAGGCAATTTTGAAAGCTTGGAAAAGAGCCCCACGCCCCAGCCACTGTGAGGTAAGTAAATTCTATCCTAAAGTTAGTTAATGCATGAATTCCTAGTTTAGTTAACTACCTAATTAGTTAAAAGCTAAGGATTTGGGTAGTAACATAGGGCCTTCGAAAATGTAGGAAATATCCCATGCATTGGTTGTGAATTCATACAAAAATCATATATTAACGATCCTTAGGTTATTGGTGAGTGTTTCCGAGAATTTTCGGAATCCGAGCATGCAGTCCCAGGGTTGGATTTTGGGATTTCTTCAAGCCCTTTGGGTGACGAGTTCGGAGTTTCGGGTGCATTCTTGACCCGGGGAGTAGGTGCAATGCGAGGTGAGTCTCCTTTCTAACCTTGTAAGAGGGAATTGTCCCCCTAGGTGTTTTAAATGCTATATGTGATAATTGTGGGGGCTATGTACGTACCAAGTGAAGAGAGTGTGTACGTAGCAGCTATTATTATTATGTCCGAGTAGTTAGGTCCACATCATGCCTTGTGTTTTACTTGAAATGAACTATATGCTTAATAAATTAAATGTTACATGCGGCTTATTACCCTGAGACCATGGAATTTGAGAAAAATTGTAAGGAATTGTTTACTGAAAAGTAATTTAAAAAGGAATATTGTGTGTGCATATGACCGCTTCACAATTTACATTCTGCGAGCGGAGTGTGATTTCCCCCACTCTTATGGGAGCGGGCCGTACGCCACAGCGGATTGGAAGATTCACTTATGGGAGCGGGCCGTACTCCACGGCGGATAGGAAGATGCACTTATGGTTCGGGCCGTTCGATCCTCGGCAGTGCATAGATGTGAGTACTTTATGGTAAGGTGCACTTATGGTTCGGGCCGTTGGACCCCTCGACAGTGCACGAATATGATTATCTTATGGATCAGGCCGGTTGTCCTTATCCTGTATGCGCATGATTTATTATTTACTAAATTCATGGACATTGATTTGACAGATATTTGGGGGAAGGTGAAGTAGTAGTTGTTTATTTATTTCCAGTACTTCCTTGGATTTCAGTGCCTTATATATATATTTGCTGCTTCACTACCTTTACATGCCTACTGTTTTCATCATATTCTGTTAATTTATATTGTTGGACCTTAGTGAGTGTCCAGTCGACCTCTCGTCACTACCTCTTCGAGGTTAGGCGGGATACTCACTGGGTACATATATATTTATGTACTCATGCTATGCTTATGTACTTAATTGTACAAGTTCTGAGGCTGGTGCATCTGGTTGTCAGATCGGAGCTTGATTCTGATTATAGACGGACCTGACTTCACGGTGAGCTGCTTTCTCTAGGCGTTCTGCGGCAGCACCATGGGGTTTCTTTTGCTTATTTCCCGTCTATTTATTTTAGCCAGTGGGACTGTATATTATATATTTTGTATATTCTGTTAGTATGCCCGTAGGACTTGTGACACTAGTTCCTGGCACACATATGTTAGTTATTATGGATTACCGGTCTGTATATATATTGGCTGAAGCCTCCTCATGACCGCTTTTGATTAAAATCTGGCTAATTATCCTTGTCGATTTATGTCTTAAGTTTTAAAAATTGAGTATATGTTGAAATTCTTAATCTAATAAGAAGGAACCCTTAGTAAATATAGTGTTGGCTTGCCCGACGCCGCTGTTGGGCGCCATCACGACTTAAGTTAGGATTTTGGGTCGTGACAGTCGCACAACCCACATATACATATCCCGTCTTGTCACGCCGCATGTGCAATATCAATAGAAAACACGGCACGACAGAAACCTCGTGCAAGCCCCATATCAACAACCGCACGGCAGAAACCTCGTGCATCACAATAACCACAACAACACGGCAAAAACCTCGTCCATCACCACAACAAGTACAACCACAACAAATGACAATAATACAAGATACAGTAGATACGTCAATTCAAGAACCTTTGATCACAAGAAAAGCAAGGCTAGTTCACAAGGAATAAGCACAACAAAGAATACTAGGCATAATAAGGACAACTCAACAAGGAAGAAAATAACGTATAAGGGTCGTACCCAAATACACGGTTCAATCAACAAGAAAACTCACACGAATCCAATAACTCCATATAAGGTCAAGTCACGAAGGTTGAGAATATCTAAACTTCTTTTAAAGTTGAGCAGTTACGAGAATATTCAACAATTTCCACTTAAGGACAAGCACCAGAGAATAATCATAACTTCATTTAAGACCAAAACAATTATAGGATGAGATGAAGATAAATGCAAATTTGAGATAAGCAGTTAAGAGGACCTATCATGACAGTAAAAAGAGTAAAATATTCAGACAAGTCAATTAGGAGTCAATAGGCAATAGGAGTAAATCCAAAAGTAAGAAATCCTACTTTTAAGCAAATAAAGATGAAACTAGATATTAGGAAATTCAATCATGTCAAGAACAATTCATACTCAGCGAATATAGGGACCTAAGATTCCTAAAGGGCCAATTTTTCCATAAATAAGTCCGAGCACGCACTCGTCACCTCGCGTACACGGACTACAATCCACATAGAAGACTCAATCCTAAGGGGTAATTCCCCCACACATGGTTAGGCAAGATACTTACCTCGAAGATGACAACCCGGTACTCTAAAATGACTTCTCGGGCGAAAAAACCTCCAGACGGCTCAAAATCAACTAAAACAACTTCAAAATACACATAAAACATATAACGAATTATTCTGAATAATAAAATTTCAATCTTTACAAAAATATAAAAATCGACCCAAAAGTCAACCCTCGGGCCCGTACCTCGGAACCCGTCAAATTTTACAAAATCCGAATACCCATTCCAATACGAGTTCAACCATACAAAATTTATACAATTTCGATATCATTTGAACCCTCAAATCACGATTTTTTATTTTAGAAATTTCTTTCAAAACCAACCTTTTCTCAACTCAAAACACAAATTAAATGATGAAAATAAATATAAAATCATAAAATATATTTAATTCTAGTTGAAGAACACTTACCCAATCGAATTTCGTGAAAAACCCCATCAAAAATCGCCAAGAACCGAGCTCTAGAAGTCAAAATGTGATAAAATGGCAAAACCTTCGATTTTGAAGATATAAACTGTCTTGTTTAGCCAAAGAATTAGATCCTTTGACCAAAGCTATTTTTAGGATGAACACGGGTTTCTGGTAACTAAAGCAAGACTAACTATTGTAAGTAATTAAATAAAGAAAAATCAATGAGATGCACGAAAAGTAAAGTGTATTGCAGTAGTAGTTTGGATGTCCCTTACAGGTTCTATTTTACTCCCTTATATAGGGAATTTCCTAATATAACGTCTGACCTTTTCAGTGATTGAGCATTAATGTAATGTAACGTTACAATGAGTAACTGTAACTATTGCGTGAATGTTGTGTAACGTGTGGATCACTAATTGAAGATCTCTGAATCTGCCCTTTGTTCCGCCCAGATACATTTTTACCGTGTCTCTTCATCTTCTCAATCAGGTTGAGACTTTCGTAGCTAATTAACCCATGGGTGTGATTTGCCGTGCCTCTTTGCCTCATACCTCTTCATAGAGTCCCGTCCAGCTGTCGTGTCTTCATTGCTCCACGTAGACTGCTGAGTCATCAAGATTTATTACACGTGTGAAGCTATTTTTTACCAATACAGATAGTCCCCTCACTTACCATATATTTATCGATTAATATTTGGTAAGTGGATACTCATTTATGGCGGGAATATTTTGTCGCCGCTTCACTCGAAACATTGCATCTTTTTCTGAACGTAGGCGTCGCTTGTCACTTCTATTTAATGCTTATGCCACATGGCATTTCGGGGTTGGTTCTGCAATTGTTCAGTGCCTTTTAGGGCTTTTTGCGGCTGCATCAGTCACAAAGTGACATCTTCAATTATGACTTTCTCATCATTGTTTTTTCCCATTTTTGACGATTGTCTTCGAGTATAAATACACCTTTTCTTGAAAAACATCTAAATTTCAAACTTTATTTGAAAATAACTTTTTCCTTATCTTTGTAGATATGTCTTCTTCAAACCAATCTAAGAGAGTCATAAATGTAGATGGTTTGACTTCTTCTTCTGCTCCAACGCGAAGTAGGAAAGGCGGCAGGTTGAGGAGTTTAGGTTCTACTCCTTCAAAGGGTTCTTCCTCTTGTCAAATTACTTCCCCTCCTTCTTCTAGGTCTTTAAATTCTCCGAGGGCTAAGGCTTCTAGATCTTCGTCCAAAGGTAGAGAACATCACGAACCTTTGCGCGAACCGAGGTTCAATAAAATAGTACCTGTGGAGTTCACCTTTGCTAGGGATAGTCAGGCCCTTAGAGATCAGCTTTCTTCATTGTCATATGTTGATAGTGTTGACAAGTACCCTACCCAACTCACTGAAGGTTTAATTCCTCTTATACGCAGGGACTGTTATTGGAGTTCCGATTTTCCTGTAATCGTTCCAAACAGTAATCAAAGAATAACGTCTTACAAGACGGGGCATTCTTTTGTTTATACCTATCCCTTTACATTAGGGTTCAAGCCTCCCATCGACCCAGTAATCATCGAGCTCTATCGATTTTTCAAAATTTGCTTGGGACAAGTCGGTCCTCTTGTATGGCGAGTCGTTGCATGTTTTAGATACTTGGCTACCTTAGTTTCGATCCACTTTACCTTTCATCATCTTATTCACCTCTATTCCCCAATGTTGTTTCGTCAGGGAATTTTTACCCTACCTGCTAGGAGCAAAAGGGTGTTAGTGACTCCTGAAGATGATAAGGATCGAGAATCTTCCCTTCCCTGAGAAGTGGAATCTTGCACGTGAGTACATTTTTGCTCACATTCCTTGCTTTTTTGCTTTAGATATCTTATCAATACCGTAGCTGTTTCTTCTTTTTGCAGCAATCATGGGAACCGTCGAGAATGTCTCCGATTTCAGAGATTGGGTAGAAAAGCTTTTGTTAATCGCTCCATTGGAAGAACGTTCATGGAAGTACCTCTCTGAGAGGTTTGGTTGGAAAGTTAAGACTCATGGTAAGTGAAGTTTTTGTTTGTACTTGTTTCTTCCTTTGAGCATTATTTAATCCTTTCCTTTTGACAGGGTTTCCTGCTCGTGGAGTTTCGGCATCCGCGTCTGTTCCCAAGTTATCCCTGGCTCAAGCCCAGGAGATCATTTCAGGCTCTTCTTCTTCAAAGAGAAAAGCAGGTGGGTCAAGGACCTCAAAAGAAGAGGAGGAAGAAGAGGGCTCTTTAATCCATAGGTCACGTAGAAGTAAGGTGGTCTCAGACGACGAGTCTACACCTGTTATTGATCCTTCTATACCTGAAGTTGAATTTTCTACCCTTGAGGATGCTTCTCCCTCTCCCGTGCATGATTCTGTTGATCATTTATTCCGGGAAGGCTTTGGTCCTATTGCTGATGAAGCTCCCCTGGTTGTTTTCTCTCCTTATCTTAGGGAACTCCCCTCCATTGTTCCAGTTATTTCTCCTGCCCCCGTGTCTATTCCTGCTCCTCTTCTTGCTCCTCTCCCGTGGCTTTTTCGGCTCCTCAGACTTCCTTGCCCGTGGCTCATGCATCTGTTCCTTCTTTCGCGCCTTCTATTTCAAAAGTAGGATCTTCCAGCAGGGAGATGAGGCAGGTGATGATAGAAGTTTCGGCAGAGGGTAGCCTCTTTAAAAAGTCTGGCCAGCCTGATGTGTGGTTGAAACTGTTGATAGGTCCGACAGAGAGAGCTAAGCTGGATAACCACAGTTCCCTTACATGGGCTAATGAGATCGTGCATACTTCTTTAAAGGTATAATGTATTTTCTTTCATTCATTCTTGTAGGCGTACTTATCATATCTAATTTATTTCCTTTTGTATATCAATCTTATAGGCACGGAGCTTATGAAAAGGATTTCTCATACGGAGCAGGAAATAAAGGAGTGGCATGCTAAAGCAGGTAACTGGAAAGAGCAGTATGAAAGCTTAAGGCTCGACATGGAAGCCGTAGAAGAAGAAAAGTGTACCTTGGAGCAGCAAGTGAGGGTCATGACGGCAGAGTTGGCCGTGGAGAAGGAATCCTCTGATTAGGCAGGCAAGGATAAGAGCATCCTAGAGTCCTCATTCGCGGAGCAGCTGTCTTGTGCCTCTGAAGAGGTCAGGAGTTTGAAGGCCTTAATAGACCAGAATGAGGAGTATTCGGGCGAACTTGTGCAATCCCTTACTCAGACCCAGGAGGATCTCCGCAACTCTTTGGAGAAAGTTCAATTCCTGGAAAGGTCTTTCGCTCCTTTAAGGGCCTCTAATGATGTTGCTGTGACTAAGAGGGATGAACTAAGAGCTGAAGTTATGTTATGGGAGAAAGATTACGAAGGTCTTGAAGATAGGGCAACTGTCGATGTTAGTTGGGCGTATATGAACTCTCACCTCGACACATCAAATAAAATGAGCCGAGAGGGTTTCGACCTTAATGCTGAAATTGAAAAAATCAAGGAGTCCATCGAGAAGGCTCAACAAGGTCAAAATCTCTCTTCACCTGAAGGTGAGGCTCCTGCTGCTCAAGTCTCTTCGTCCCAAGCCGCTCCTGCTCCTTCTGCCAGTGAAGTCAATCCCCTTCCTGATGAAGTTTAAGAAGTTGATTCCCCCCCCCCCTTTTTTTTTTCTTTGTCTCAATTGGTGGTTACCCCCAGTTCCATCGGGGGTAAATTTGAATCTCTTAAAGTCCCCAAATGACAACTTAGGGGCACCTTAATGTATAAAAAGCTCTATACGGCTAGGTATAAGTTAATACTTAGTTTTTACTTAGCCGTTTTAATATGTTAATGCAAGTATGACTTTTGTTTTTCGTTGAGTTTCTGACTCTTTAAGTCTTTTGCATGCTTTATTTTTTGAGGTTTTAGTTTTACCTCTGAGTTTTGCATATAGAATGCTTTAGATTACTCGCACCTTTTCGTAATAGGCACGGTGTCATATAAAATGTGTGCCTTTTTGTAGTAGGCATAATTTATGAAAGAGGGCCCTTTTTGATCGACACTTAATGAAGAAGACGTCTCAACTTCATAAAGGTGTAATAATGCAATAGAGTGATAGGAATTTTTCACATGTTTAAGAATGTTTCTGAGGAAAGTTTTTTGTTTGAACTTTCACAACATTTTACATGTGTTTGATTATCGTCTAAAACTCATGTTGCAACTGTTTTCTTTTAACAGATTTGATATACACTTGTATTTCGTAACTATTTTTCGTATGTAACAGTTTTTTCGAGTTAATACAAGAGGGCAACTATTTTTTGTTCGTAACAATTTTTCGTATGTAACAGTTTTTTCGAGTTAATACAAGAGGGCAACTATTTTTTGTTCGTAACAATTTTTATTCAAGTTGGGGTTTTCACCCGTAACTGTTTTTGTTGACAACATTTCAATAAGCATGAGGGAAATGCTCTTACGTCCGTAACTGTTTTATTTGATAACAGTTTTTTGAAAAAGTACAAGGATTTTGATCTTTCATCCGTAACTGTTTTATTTGATAACAATTTTCTATATGAGTACAAAGATTTCGTAACTGTTTTTAGTTACAACAGTTTTGAATGAGTACAATGATGATGATCTTTTATCCATAACTGTTTTTGGTTACAACAGTCTTTCTTTTGAATAAGTACAAAGATGCGCATTTCTTCCTCGTAGCTAACATTTTGCCTTTTAACCTGAACATGTTCGAAGGTTTTTTGGATTAGGCTTTGTGTTTGAGTCTTTGGATCTTTCGATTTTGCTCGTATCACTTGACTTGTTGGGTAGATGGATCTTCATACTCGAGCTTTGACTTTTTGATAGTCTTTCTTGCTTCGTCTTTGCCTTCCATACTGTATAGTCCCCCAAGTGTTTGAGCTTTGAAGAATGAAATCTCGAGCACTTGACTATTCCTTCCTTGTGGTCCTTTTCCTATAAAAGGACAAACATACGGGACTCGAAGGTATATAGTTTTTAGATGATGACTGCTTAACCCTTTTAAAACGTCCATAAGAAAGTGTAACCCTAGATCGANTGACCGGGGGTACTTTTTTTCCTTAGAAGTAGTACTTCTTAAAGTGGATGGCATTCCAACTTGTTGGTAGGATTCTGTCGTCCATAGCTTCCAGCTCGTAGGTGCCCTTCTATGCCTCGGACTTTGTAGGGTCCTTCCCAGTTTGGACTTAGATTTCTTGTGCATGCTTCTTTCGTTGATTGAAAGACTTTTTTGAGGACGAAGTCCCCAATATTGAAGTATCTGAGATGAGATTTACAGTTGTAATAACGCTCTATGATTTATTTTTGAGCTGCCATCCATATAAGTGTTCCTTCTCTCTGTGGTTCGAGCAGGTCCAGATTGGTCTTCAATTCATCGTTGTTTTCTTCCTCCGTGGCTGTTGTAAACCTTATGCTTGGTTCGCCAATCTCCACAGGTATTAAGGCTTCTGAGCCATAGACAAGTGCGAACAGAGTTTCTCCCCTGGCTATTTTGAAGTTGTTATGTATGCCCATAGTACAGCTGGTAACTCATCAGGCCAATTTCCTTTGGCTTTATCTAGCCGCTTCTTTAGATTGTTGATGATGACTTTATTCGTTGACTCAACTTGACCATTAGCCACGGGGTGGTATGGCGTTGAAGTGATCCGTTTGATTTGCCAGCTTTCGAAGAATTCTGTGATTTGCGAGCCTATGAATTATGGGCCATTATCACACACGAACTCCTTTGGTATCCCAAAGCGGCATATTATGTTTCTCCATAAGAAGATTTTAACTTCCTTTTCTTGAACATGTTTGAATGCTTCTGCCTCTACCCATTTTGTAAAATAGCCGGTTAGCACGGGTAAAAACCGTACATGTCCTTTAGCTGTGGGAAGAGGTCTCACTATGTCCATACCCCATTTCATGAAGGGCCATGGGGATATTACTGGATGCAATAATTTCGCTGGTCGATGCATGTTATTGGCAAACCTTTGCATCTATCGCATTTGGATACGAAGTTCTCGGCCTCTTCTTCCATCTTTGGCTAATAGTATCCAGCTCTGATTAGGGGTTTTTACCAAGGATCTCGCCCCCGAGTGATTTCTACAGTGTCCTTCGTGGACTTCTTTCATCACAAACTTCATTTGGTTAGGTTCGAGGCATTTTGCCAGGGGGCCTCCGAACAACTTGTGATATAATGAGTTGCGAATGACGAAGTACCGTGCAGCTTTGCGGCGAAGTTCTTGAGCTATTTTCTTGTCTCCAGGTACGGTGCCATTCTGCAAAAAATTTAAGATTTCGTTTCTCCAATCCCAGGTTAAATTTTTGAAAGTTACCTCATTTATGTCCTGGTCGATCGCTGAATGGAATAGATGAACGACAATTGCATTGTCTTTGTTTGTTACTTCCGTGATTGCTGCAAGGTTAGCTAATGCATTTGCTTCTGCATTTTCCTCTCTAGGTATTTGTATTACCTTCCAAGTTTTGAATTGTCTCACGAGTTCTCGTGCCTTTTCCAGATATTTTTGCATCCGAGTCTCTCGAGCGATGTAAGTCCCCTGCATCTGATTTACTACCAGTTGGGAGTCACTTTTGATTACGATTTGCTCGATTGAAAGTCTCGTCCGAGTTCTAGTCCTGTAATGATAGCTTCGTACTTTGCTTCATTGTTAGTTATAGGATAACATTTGATAGCCGGTCGTGTCTTTTCACCCGTGGGTGACATTAAGACTATGACTAAGCCGGCACCTTTTATATTGGAAGAACCATCGGTAAATAGGGTCCATAGACTCGGATTAGCACCGTTAAAGAGTTGTAACTCTTTTTCCACTTCAGGGACAATGTTATTACTAAAGTCAGCGACAAAATCAGCTAAGATCTGAGACTTGATTGTAGTCCTAGGTTGATATATTATTTCATGCTCGCTTAATTCTATGGCCCACTTGCCTAATATTCCTGGTAGTTCTTGTTTTTGCAGTATGTTTCTTAATGGACACGAGGTCACAACTGTGGTTGGATGACATTGAAAGTATGGCCTTAATTTTCTAGATGCCAGATTAGAGCTAAGGCTAACTTTTCTAGATGTGGATATCTAGTTTCAGCATCTAGTAATGTCTTGCTTACATAATAAATAGGAGATTGTTTACCTTTATTCTCCCTTCCCAATACTGCACTTACAGCAATTTTCGAGACGGCAAGGTAGACGTACAGCCTCTCCCCCTCCTTTGCCTTTGACAGCAACAGAGGTTTTGATAGATAAGCCTTTAGGTCTTTGAGAGCCTGTTGAAATTCTTCAGTCCATTCGAACGGATTTTTCTTTTTGAGAACTGCAAAGAATTTAAAACATTTCTCGGAAGATTTGGAAATAAATCTTCCTAAGGCTGCAATTCTTCCCGTTAGTCTTTGAACTTCTTTTTTGTTTATAAGTACATCAGGTATTTCTTCTATAGCTTTAATTTGAGCAGGATTTACCTCTATTCCCCTATTTGATACAAGGAAACCCAAGATTTTACCTGATTCTATGCCAAAAACGCATTTTTCTGGACTCAGCTTCATATTATACCTGCGTAAAATGTCGAAGGTAACAGAGAGGTGCTGGAAATGGTCTTCCACCCGTGTTGATTTTACCAGCATGTCATCGCTGTAAACTTCCATTGTTTTTCCCAGATGTTCCTGGAACATCTTGGTCACTAGCCTTTGATAGGTGGCTCCAGTGTTTTTTAAGCCAAAATGCATGACTTTATAACAATAAGTCCCCCTATTTGTAATAAAGGAGGTTTTTTCCTCGTCGGAGGGATCCATTTTAATCTGATTATAACCAGAATACGCATCTAGAAAGCTTAAATATTCATGACCTGCGGTGGCATCAATCATTTGATCTATATGTGGTAATGGGAATGAATCTTTGGGGCATGCTTTATTTAAGTCAGTATAATCTACGCATGCTTTCCATTTTCCATTCTTTTTAGGTACTACCACAGTGTTAGCTAGCTAGTTAGGGTACATTACCTCTTGTATCAAACTAATTTTCAAGAGTTTTTGTACCTCTTCGTCAATCACTTGGTTCTTGAATGGTCCTTGATTTCTTTTCTTCTGCTTAACAGGTACGAAGGATGGATCTTCATTTAGTTTATGAGTCATCACTTTTGGTGGGATAGCTGTCATATCTGAGTGGGACCACGCAAAGAAATCTGCGTTAACCTTTAAAGAATCAATTAACTTACCTCTTCGACCGGGGCTCGGCCTCGTGCCTATCTACACATTCTGTTCAGGTTTTTGTTCAAACAATGGAACAACTTCGAGCTCTTCCGTAGTTGTTTTGATGTGCTCGTCTTCCTCCGGTTCATGAATGACGTACGGTCTGGAATCTACATTTGTGTCGTCCAATGCATCTTCCATGGTGACTTGATTCACCTTCTCGTGAGTATCTCCTTCCGTATCTGTTTCAGCAATAATACCTTCCGTACCTATTTGGGTAGTAATTTCTTCCTTACATGTTTGGGCGGTGTTACCTGCTTAGGAGATTCCCTTATCTTTTGATTCTTCCACCTCTACTTTTTTGTTGTAGTGTACCACGGAATTTATATTTCTCGCGGTTTGCTGATCGCCTCTAATTTGCTGAATCCCCCATTCGGAGAGGAATTTAATTACCTGATGCAAGGTGGATGGTATTGCTCTCATGTCGTGGATCCATGGCCTTCCCATGATTACGTTATAAGCCATGTCAGTATCGATGACTTGTAACCTAGTATTTTTTATTACTCCCTCAGCATAAGTGCTAAATTGAATTTCCCCTTTTGTTATAACCGTAGAGTTATCAAACCCCGATATCACTTGTCACGACCAAAAATACAAACTCAAGTCGTGATGGCGCCCAACACCGGGGTTAGGCAAGCCCACACTTAAATT
>ML427195.1:0-48731 GCA_005239525.1 Nicotiana knightiana | reverse complement strand
CTTAACTTTAGCATATTATTAGTGCTGAAGTTAGCCAAAAAAATAAATTGTTTAGCAAAAAATCTCAGGTATCATGAACATCAGTCATATTCGAAAATTTACAATTTGAGTTTTTCTTTGGGAGAGGTGATCTGAGAAGAGACGGAGGATCGGTGAAGTGTTTTGTGAGAAGAGACGTACGTGATTCAAATATGAGAAGAGACGGAGCTGCGTGATTTTTATATGTTATGTCAGGGGTAGAATGGTCATATTAGTGCGGATTTTTTGTCAGCTGACTATCAAATCAATAATTTTTAAAAATAAGGTATAGGTTAAAAGGTGGCTGCTATATAGGACATGGGTACAAATCGCCCGGATGTAAGTTATAACTGTTGGGCCCTTGGCATATGTTGTTCAGTCATGGATTATGTCTCAAAAATTTGCATGGACAACTTTATAAAAATTGTTTGTACCTCAGGCACATATATATTTGAGTGATTACTTAAAAAATCTGTACTCATTGACATAAAATACACGTGCCATACACGTGATAAAAAACTAGTATATTATATATACTAGTACTAGAAATAAAGGAAGGAAATTAGAGATGGTAGCAAGTGCAGTGGCACATAGGGCCGGATGTAACAGTTGCGACATGAAATGTGTGATATATATATATATATATAATATAACAAACATTTCGAGAAGGAAAAGAACTTAAATTTGAACCCGTTTTAAAGTTTAATAGGTTATAACAACCTTAATATTAACCAATAAAATTAACATCATGGATCAACAATGGCATACGCTAGTTATTTCCGGACACATACATATATATATATATAGGTATCGATAATTTTATAATATTATACCCTCTTCGTTCACTTTTACTTGTCCACTATATTAAAAATATATTTTTACTTTTACTTGTCCACTACTAAATCAAGAGAAAAAACAGAAAAAAGAATTCTTCAATTTTACCCTTATCATTAACTATTCATTTTCCATTATCATTATTACGTGTAAAATTGTAAAATATATTTTTTTTTAAAGGGAGTGCAAAATCAACAATAGACAACTGAAAGTTAACGAGGGAGTACATATTAATTTGACGTTCATTGTCAGAAACAAAAAAAGTAATAGACCTAGTGGTATCTCGTATCTATTGATTTACAATCCTGAATCTTTCTCTAATACAGTACAACACAAGGTTGAATGGCGATGCAACAATCATACACGACATATGCTGTAAAAGCGACATGTTAGATGATAATTCTGAAGATTCCATGGAGATTTACTACATTTTACTTTTAAGTTTAGGATGTTTTATTTCTCAAACTCATTGTCCTGTATTCTTTGTGTGACATATGCTGGAGATTTCGTTATTTATTTTCTTAAATTAAATTGTGGAGTTTTGCTATAGTTATCAAAGGGGTTAGGGCTTAGGAGTGTATAAATTGCTTATCCATCATTTCGATAAAATGTCTTTATTTTTCGCTCAGTGCTCAGCTCAGTACCTATTTTTGGATCCGATTAATCCACATTCTTAGATTCGTGCTAGAAAGACTCGCTTTGGATGTTAAATTTCTCCCTACAAAAGGCGATTTTATACTCAACATTCAAACTTGAGATATTTAATTATAGATGTAGAAGTACTTGTCACTCTACCGAAAACTTTGGTAAGTATCCATTGGATAAAATGTGGTAAGAGAACTGAGATATTTTTAGTTTTGAAACCAAAGGATGATGACCATTCACTACGACTAGATGTCATTTTCTATTTGACTAATGAAGGATTGCATATGATTTATATAATGATGAGATTCTTTGTGCATTAGCACGGCTAAAGGGGAGAGTGGAACTTTATTCAAATTCAATGACTCCTATCCCATTTAATCATTATGAAATAGAATTAAATTGGTTATGCAATGATGATTTTTCAGTTAATCCAATTGTGGCTTAGTTATCAGATTAAGTTGAGCAATTTTCTAAAAGAGTCCAAACAAAAAACTGATACACTTGAGCTTACTTCAAAGAGAATAACTTTTAAATGCGAGTTTACAGATTATAAATAGGTATTTGTTTGCACTCCACCACTATTCAAAGTAGGCAAATTTGGTAATTTAGAATGAAAAATAAAGTAATTAACCAGATATAACCAATTCAAATACACTAATGATGTAAAAATTCTTTATAAGATAAGTGTACATAATTGAAATGTTAGAAAAATAATTTGATAATTCTAAACGATATTTTCAAATTGATGGTTCATTCCTCTGATATAATATTAATGGATCTTTATTATACCAATTACTTTTATTGTTTGTAACAGATTGTTATAATTTTCAATACAATTTTGAAAATAATGAAACTGATTCCTATATATATGAAAGTTGAACGTTTGTCATTTTATAGCCTTAAATGGCTTTAACGTTTAGTTATTAAAGCCTTAATGGCTTTTCATCTTTTTCATCTTGAATGTTACTCTGACAAAACCAAACTGACTATTTACTCTTAATGATAATGTATCACGACCCAAAAAGTAATCGTTGTGATAGCGCTTATCATGGAACTAGGCAAATCATTACTTAACTATCTTAACACAGTAAAAGTTTTGAAATTAATAATGGAAGCAGTTAATATTTAAGAAAAACTTTTTTGAAACAGAAATAAACTCGCAACACAATACAATCTATTCCAAAATCGGGGTGTCACCGAGTACATGAGCAGCTACGCTAGAATACAGTTTACTACAATGTCTAAGAATAAGAACTGAAATACATATAAATATAATGAAGGTGAGTCAAGACCTGCGAAAGCCATGCAGCTACCTCGATAGTCTCCGAGATCCTGTCTCCATAATAAGCAGTCGTTGTGAACGAAAGCACCTGGATCTGCACACGAGGTGCAGGGTGTAACGTGAGTACCACCAACTCAGTAGGTAACAAATCCAACCTTTGGACTGAAAGGTAGTGCCGAACTCAACCAACACAGTATAATATAGAAATAACAATGCAGAAATATAGGTTCAGTAGATACCTCTAACAGTAAAATAGATCAGATCTGAACGATATGAAGCATAAAATTTCCTCTACTTCTACATGTCAATGCACATGATGTATATGATTCATCATGCCGACAGCCTCATGGGCTCACGCTCTCAAATGCTCAATCACTCGGTACATGTATATGGCCCAAACAACCCAGGGAATATCCATCCCGGAATATATACATCACCGACCAACAGTCACCCAGTACCGAGTAGGGCCAATTCAGCCTGTGGAGAAGATCTATCTCCATGTATATATAGTGTTTCGTACAAGATACATGTTCAGGGAAGATCCATCCCTCGATAATATCAACCGCGCTCAGTGGGGGTGTGTGCAAATTCCGGAGGGGCTCCTTCAGCCCAACCGCTATCATAAATCAGTATAACTGATTCGACGTGCAACCCAATCCCATAATTTTCTCTCATAATTAGGCTCTCGGCCTCACTCAGTTATCAATCTCTCCAATCTCACTCACGGGCTAACAATATCATGAATCTAGATCGAAAACAATGATATGATATATCAACAAATAACCACCGAGACTGACATATGATATGATATGTATGAATGACTGAGTACGAAATATCAATGAAATCAGTAAGATGATAGCAAGAAACGATCACTATCGGTCCCAACAGTACCGGCATAAAGCCTAAACATGATATCTAGCATGGTCAATGGCTCAATTACTTTATCACATGATAAAAATACGGATATAAAAAAGATAGAACTATTATACAGTGCCTTGGAATCGACCAGGTCAAAATTCTCACGGTGCACGCCCGCACGCCTGTCGCTTGGTATGTGCGTCACCTCAATACCAATCACATAACACATAATTTGCGATTTCGAACCCTCAGAACCAAGTTTGAAAGTGATACTTACCTCAATCAGGGCAAAACTCTACTCCAACACACTTTTGCCTCTCAAATGGTCTCCCAACATCCTGAATCTAGCCACAAGTAGTACAATACAATTAATATAGGCTAAAGGAATCAATTTCACAAGAAAATACGAATTAATAAGCCAAAATCCAAAATCGGGTCAAACCCGGCCCTCGGGCCCACATCTCGAGATCCGACAAAAGTTTCGAATCCTGAAAGCCAATTCACTCACGAGTCTAACCATATCAAATTTACTAAAATTCGACGCCAAATGGTCCTTCAAATCCTCAAAATTCACTCTCAAAATCCCTAGCCTCAAACCCCCAAATTTCACCTCAAAAACACACCAAATAGGAGGAAAAAATCAGTGGGGAAACATTATTACTGAAGAAAAACAAACACAAGGAGCTTACCTCTGTAATCTCTTCAAAAACCCTCTCAAAAACCTCCAAAGTTCGAGCTCAAAATGATGAAGATGGTGAAAAACCTCGACGTCTCGTATTTATAGTTTCTGTCCATGCTTTCCGCACCTGCGGCAACTTAGCCTCTTCTGCGGACTCGCAGATGTGCCCCAGAGCCTGCTTCTGCGGCTAACTCCGCACCTACTTCCCTATTTCCGCTCTAGCTGATTCGCTTCTACGAGACAAATCTCCGCTTCTGCGGAGTCAAGCTTCAAGGCCAAATCCGCTTCTGCTATCGAAGGTGCGGAAAACAATCGCACCTGCGACTTCTGCTGGTTTCCATCCTTTCCGCATCTGCGCTCAACCTGCCGCACCTGCGACATCGCACCTACGGCTAATACCCTCGCAGGTGCGATCACACCAGCAAAAGACCAAACTTCAGCAATTCTTCAACTTCAATTCCAAGTCCATTAACCACCCGAAGTAAACCCGAGGCCTCCGGGACCTCAACCAAATATACCAACATGCCCTAAATCACGATACGAGCTTAGTCGAACCCTCAATTCACCTCAAACAACGTCAAAAACACAAATTACACACGGATTCATGCCTAATGAACTTTGAAATTTCTAAATTCCACAAATGACGCCGAAACCTATCAAATCACATCTGATTGACCTCAAATTTTGCACACAAGACATAAATGACACCATGGACCTACTCCAACTTCAAGAAATCCAATCCGACTGCGATATCAAAAAGTCCACTCCCGGTCAAACTTTTCAAAATTCCAACTTTTGTCATTTCAAGCCTAATTCTAATATGGATCTCCAATTCAAAATTCAGACGCGCTCCTAAGTCCAGAATCACCCAACGGAGCTAACGGAACCATCAAAATTCAAATCCGAGGTCGTTTACACATAAGTCGACATTCGGTTGACTTTTCCAACTTAAGCTTTCAATTAAGAGACTAATTGTCTCAACTCACTTTTGAATTATCTCCGGACTCGAACCAACTAACCTGATAAGTCATGAAAAAATAGTGAAGTAAAAATATGAGAAAAAAAGAGGGAACAGGGCTACAACTCTCTAAATGACCGAACGGGTCATTACATCCTCCCCCTCTTAAATAAATATTCGTCCTCGAACGGGTCTAGAAACATACCTGGAGTCTCAAACAGGTGTTGATATCTTATCCGCATCTCTCGCTCGGTCTTCCAAGTGGCCTCCTCAACCGGCTGACCTCTCCACTGCACCTTTACTGAAGTTATATCCCTCGACCTCAACTTCCATACATGCCTACCAAGAATAGCCACCGGCTCCATATCATAAGTCAAATCACCATCCGACGGAACCGTGCTGAAATTCAGAACATGAGATTGATCGCCAACTTACTTTCGGAGCATAGAAACATGAAATACTTGATGCACACTCGACAAGCTAGGTGGCAAGGAAAGCTTGTAAGACTTCTTCCCAATCCTCTGATGTACCTCAAACTAACCCACTCGAGATCTACACCGCCTCACATACAAAGCCTTATACGGGGCCATCTGGATGCTCGACTGATAACTGTTGTTGTAAGAAAACTCCACGAGTGGCAAAAACTGGTCCCATGAACCTCCAAAATCAATGACACACGCACATAGCATATCCTCCAATATATGAATAGTGCGCTTGGCCTGTCCGTCTATCTGAGGGTGAAATGTTGTACTCAACTCCACTTGAGTGCCCAACTCTCGCTGTATGGCTCTCTAAAACTGCTATGTGAACTGCGTGCCTCTATCTGAAATGATGAAAACCGGCACTCCGTGAAGGCGAACAATCTCTCTGATGTAAATCTCAGCCAACCGCTCTGAAGAATAAGTAGTGCCCACTGGAATGAAGTGTGCGGACTTGGTCAGCCGATCCACAATCATTCAAATAGCATCTAACTTCCTCGAAGTCCGTGGGAGCCTGACTACGAAATCCATTGTGATCCGCTCCCACTTCCACTCTGGAATCTCTATCCTCTGAAGCAAGCCACCCGGTCTCTGATGCCCATATTTCACCTGCTGGCAGTTAAGGCACTGAGCTACAAACCCCACTATGTCCTTTTTCATCCTCATCCACCAATAGTGCTGCCTCAAGTCCTGATACATCTTTACGGCACCCAGATGAATGGAATACCGCTAACTGTGGGCCTCTTCAAGAATCAACTCATGTAGCCCATCCACATTAAGCACATAAATCCGACCCTGCATCCTCAATCCCCATCATCCACAATATTCACATCCCTGGAATCAGCATGCTAAACCATGTCCTTAAGGACAAGAAAGTGAGGATCATCATAGGTGCTCTCTGATGCGATCGAATAAGGAAGACCGAGAAACCACAAAAGCAAGAACTCGACTAGGCTCCGAAATATCAAATTTCACGAACCGGTTGGCCAAAGCCTGAACATCGACTACAAGAGGTCTCTCTCCAACGGGAAGAAAAGCAAGACTACCCATACTCACAGCCTTCCTACTCAAGGCAGTAGCCACCACTTGGCCTTTCCTAGATGATACAAAATAGTGATATCATAGTCCTTTAACATCTCCAACCATCTCTGCTGCCAAAAATTGAGGTCCTTCTATTTGAACAAGTGCTAGAGGCTCCGATGATCCGTAAAACCTCACAAGACACACCATAGAGATAGTGCCTCCAAATCTTCAACGCATGAACAATGGCAGCCAACTCTAAATCATGATGAGGGTAGTTCTTCTCACGGGTCTTCAACAGGCATGAAGCATAAGCAATCACTCTACCCTACTGCATTAAAACACACCCAATACCGATCCGAGAAGCATCACAATACACTATAAGAATCAAAAGCTGATGGTAGAACTAGAATTGGGTTGTGGTCAAAGCAGTCATGAGCTTCTGAAAGCTCTCCTTACACTCGTCTGACCACCTGAAAGGGGAACCCTTTTGGGTAAATTTGGTCAAGGGTGATGCAATAGATGAGAAACCCTCTATAAAACAACGATAATAACCGACCAAGCCAAGAAATTTTCCGAATCTCCGTAGTTGAGGACGGTTTGGGCCAACTCTAAACCGCCTCCATATTCTTCGGATCCACCTGAATACCCTTACTGGACACTACGTGCCCCAAGAACACCACTGAACTGATCCAAAACTCACACTTGGAGAACTTTGCGTAAAGCTTCTCCTCCCTCAACCGCTGCAACACAATCCTCAGATGTTGGGCATGCTCCTTCTGGCTACGAGAGTACACTAGGATATCATCAATGTATACAATGAAAAACGAGTCAAGTAAGGCTAAAATACACTGTTTATCAGATGCATGAACGATTTTGGGGCGTTGGTCAGCCCAAACAACATCACAAGGAACTCATAATGGCCATAACGGGTCATGAAAGTTGTCTTAAGAATATCCGAGTCCCGAATATTCAACTGGTGATACCCTGACCTCAAATAAATTTTGGAGAACACCCTCGCTCCCTGAAGCTGGTCAAATAGATCATCAATACGCGGCAAAGGATACTTATTCTTAATTGTGACTTTGTTCAACTGCCTATAATCAATTCTCATAGTACCGTCCTTCTTCTTCACAAAAATAGAACTGGTGCACCCAAAGGTGACACGCTAGTAGGGCTGTGCACGGATCAGATCGGATTGGATTTAGCACATTGCGGATTCGGATTTCGGATTTCGGATTCTAAAAAATGCAATCCGAATTCGATCCGAAATATATCGGATCGGATTCGGATTTTAAAGTTTGGATCGGATCTTATTATGCCTAAAAGTTGCAAAGTAATATGTATATTTTCTTTGTAAAAGAGGCAATGCATTAAGAAAAATTCATGTTTATACAATTATGAGAGTACTATGGTGCCAATATAGCTAAATCTAGCAATTGTAAAGAAAATAACTTGGATGAAGATATAAAGGACGTATTGACTATCCGAAATTAAAGTCTAGTATTTATACATTGCCTAATAATTTCGGATTTCGGATCGAATCGGATTAAAATATACCAATCCGAATATGATCCGAAATTTTAATAAACACAATCTGAAATCCGATCCAATCTGAAATCTAAATCCGAAATTGAAGGGATCGGTTCGGATTTCGGATATTCGATCCAAATGAACAACCCTACACGCGAGGCCGAATAAACCCCTTATCAAGGAGTTCTTGAAGATGCTCATTCAATTGCTTCAACTCAGCTGGTGCCATACGATACGATGGAATAGACATAGGTTGAGTGCCCGACACCAAGTCAATACCAAAGTCAATATTCCTCTCAGGCGGCATGCTCGACAGGTCTGCAGGAAACATATCCGGAAAATCTCGCACCACCGGAACAGAATCAATAGTAGGGGCCTCTGCACTAACATCCCTCACAAAGGCCAAATAAGATTGACAACCCTTCTCAACCATTCGTTGCGCCTTCAAGTATGAAATCACTCTACTGGGAACATAGTCTAGAGAACCTCGCCACTCAATCTATGGCAACCCCGGCATCTCCAATGTCACGGTCTTGGCGTGACAATCCAGAACAACATGTCATGGAGACAACCAGTCCATACCCAAGATCACATTAAAATCAACCATTCTAAGCAACAAGAGGTCCACTCTCCTCTCCAATCCCCCAACAGTCACTACACACGACCTGTATACACGGTCCACAACAATAGTACCGCGCACCAGCGTAGATACATGAACAGATGAAACTAGAGACTCACGGGGCATATCTAGATGATGAGCAAAATAGGAGGACACTTATGAATAAGTGGAACCAAGGTCAAATAATATAGAGGCATCCATGTGGAAAACTAAGACAACACATGTCATCACCACATCCGAAGTAATGGCATCTGCTCTGGCGGGAAAATCATACAATCGGGCCTAGCCGTCACCTGACCAGCCTCCCCTTCTAGGGCGACCCTTAGTTGACTGAGCTCTACCTCGAGCTGGCTAGGTGGGTGGTGAAGTAACGGGTGCTGAAGTTGTAGGCTGACTCCTCTGCTGAGTTGGACCTCCCAAAAGGTGGGGACAATACCTCTTGATGTGAACCATATCTCCACACTCAAAACAACCCCTCCCTACGAATGGCGGTGGGAACTGAAGGGATCCCCCAATACCGGGATAACTGTTAGAAGGACCAGGCATAGATGAAACCTGAGCTGATGGTGCATGAGACGAACTCTGAGCTGGAAAGGAACTGAGAGATGAGTGATCCTGTTGAGAACTGTATGAACCATGGCCAGATGATGCACTACGGTGAACTGGGTGAGCCGTCTAAGAATGATTGTAAAGACGACCCTTGTTGTGGTAGAACTGACCCCCAGAAAGAACACCGCTGAATCTATCCTGTCCATGAGGCCTCTTGGCCTCCCTCTCAACCCACTTCTAGCTGCATACCATCTCTATGTAATGAGAAATGTCGACAACCTCATCAAAAGTAGCACCAGACACTCTCTCTCTAGTTATAAACAATTGCAACTGAAATGTGATGCCATCAATGAACCTCATGATCCTCTCCCTATCTGTAGGAACCAACCAGACAGCACAGAAAATCTCATCTCGTACTACATCACAGATATATCACCCTGATGAAGCTTCTCAAACTGCATGCACAGCTCCTCTATACGGGATTGAGGCACGAACTTCTCTAGGAAGAGAACGGAGAACTACTTCCATGTAAGGGGTGCTGCGTCGACCGCCCTACACCTCTCATAAACCTTCCACTAATGGAGATCATCCCTTAAAAACTGAAAATTAGTGAATGAGACCCCACTAGTCTCCAGAATACCTGTTGTACGGGGAACCCTCTAACTTTTGTCCAAGAAACCCTGGGCATCCCCCTCCTCTGTATCACTGAAAGATGGAGGTTGGAGCCTCCCAAACCTCTCCAACGATCGGGTTTATGACATTCAATTGAGACAACTCTTTCCTTTTGGGAAAGGGGTTTGTGTTTTTGAGAGTCGCCACCTAACGATTTTTAAAGGTGCGTTAGGACACCAAAGGGGCTCAACCAGAGATAGGGTAAGGGCTTGAAATTATCCTAAGTGGAAGGTGTTAGGCACCCCTCAGGATCCACAAGTGTGGTTCCCGGCCAAATAACTTTTGTGAATTTAAGCAAGTAGCAAATAGGCAATTAATGTTTAAACAAGTAAAGAGTTTTGAAAGACTCATAGTCTAAGCACACATGTGTTACAAAAAGTTTTGAAAATACTTAATATTTGAGAAGGGTTTTTGAAAGAGTTATGATTTAAACATGCATATAAAGGATGGGGGGAGTCCTAGGTTTTTTTTTCATATGGATCACATCAGTACAATACCCGATAATTACTCCTCAAATAGGGGCTACACGTGGTATTAGCGTACCGGTCATCATATCCATATCTACCCTTTCCCGTCGCATGAAAGTAACTAAATCGAGTGTTGGTCTCGACCTCTATTGCATGTTGTTACCTGTCCCTTCCTATCAGTCCCAGAGGAATTTAGGACTTCTATCCTATAAGGGAGATGCTAGACAGACCCTCAGGTTTTAAAGGTAAAAATTATTAAGGCGACACATAATAAAACATATAGGACTTTAATTAAAGGGAGCATGGAAAGAAAATAAAAGGCTCAAGTATACCTCCACACATACTACACATAAACAACATGACTCATACACAGTTAAGGTCCAGATCCTAAGCATGGTATCTAAGTGATAACACAAAGACAAATTTATTGTATAACTCAGAAAGGAAGTCTTAATCAGGCTTGCCAACTGGTTTTAAACATGCTGACAGTTGAACACTAATCACAAAGGATAGGAAGTATACAATCAGAAGTTCCTAAGGATTCAGGGGATTGGGAGTACAGTAGTGTATAAGATTATACTAACATAACAAGACCAAATAGTTCAAGACAATATGATTTACCCTAATCAATCTAATGTACCAAACATAGGCATGAAGATTCACATAGAACATGTATCAAGTAAATAAAGACATGTTGGTTATGACAAATAGAGTATAACTTATCATGTGAATGGAGGTCAGGATCCTAGTTACATGTTCAACAACAAAATAATAAGTAAAAGAAAATTAGAAACACAATGAATTGCAACGGTAGTAGAAACATGTTGGTTTGAGAACTGAAATATGAATTAGAACATACCAGTGAAGTGAAGAAAACAGTAACACAAACAAGAAGTAGGAGATGCACAATAGTTAGCCTTGGCTGGCAGCTGCTAACTTAGAATAGTAGTAACTAGCATAGAAAAGAGAGAGAGCAGAGAGTTTTTAGTTGTGTGAGAGAGAGAGAGAGAGTTGAACAGATTAGTTCGTGTCTTATGCTAATGAGAGTAGAGGTATTTATAGCTTGAAAACATGCAGGAAAATAAGGTAAAATAACAGTTTCAGTAGTAATTATGGGAGTAAACAATCAATTAGAATCAAATTGGTAAAGGACTTCCTTTAATTAAGGAGTCATACTTAGACGGTAATAAGAAGGTTTAAAAATAAGGAAAGGAATCTTGTAGGCTGATTATAACACATAAGGAAAGCAGCCTAGGTATAGTATAGGTATATCACATGTAAGTAAGGCCAAGTTCAGAATTCTATTTAAGGAAAATATATGTGAATTAATTTGACAGCAAAATCATTTATGGAAATAAGGTAAGAAATAGTTTATATTCTTGAAATCAATAAGGGAACCCTCGATTGAGGTCCTAATTATAGGAAATCAATATCAATCAAGGAAAATATCACACACTAGCGGGATAGGCATGATACAAACAAAGAGAAACAGGAAATTAGCACGTCTTAATTAAGGAATACTCAAAAATCAGTAGAGAACATTATGCAAAATCATTGAAGTATCAATCATAGAGATTCAGGGATTCAAAAATAGAAAAGATAGCACTGATTTGTCATAACATTATGAGAATAAGTGCAATAAACATATAATAGACAAAAATCAGAACCATAGGAAGACTAGTAAGGTAAAATCATATAGAAGTTAGGGATTTATATAGAACAAAGTACGAATCATAGCATAGACATGATATAGCAAAAGTAATCGAATCCAGAAACTCTAATCGGCAAACATGGGGTAAAATCACAAAATCACGAACTATTCATGAGAACACAGTAAACATTATAGAACAAGTAAATATATTATCGCGAACAAACTCAGAACCACAGATTGAAGCCGAGAACTTTGGGGTCTTTAACAAAATGAATCAGACAAAATGGGGAAAAACTCACATAAACGTTTAACATGATAAAAATCATAGGATAATACTAAAAGTCAGAAAGAAACCGTTTTAAAAAAAGGTTAAGAACCCTAGTTTCGAAGATGAAGAGTCATTTTAGAAAAATCAGAAAAACCTTTGAAAACAACAAAAATGGCTTATAATATGCCAAGATCTGTTACAGGTCTAAGAAAAGCAGAGACTAGTAATTAGGGTTTCACAGAGACAACCCAAAGAGAAGGAGAAACGGCTTAGAAACCACTAGTTCTAGCCGAAAATAATAGAATCTTACTCGGATGGCCATGGATGGCCGGAGAATGGCATGAGAAACCATGGGAGGTGAGTGAACCGTCTCTGGTTCACTTGAAGGCCTAAAAACGATGACACACGTTCAAGGGGGATCCATAAGGCTGGTAGGTGGCGAGACCACCATGGATTCTGGCAGGGAGACGGCCGGAGAAGGGAGGAAATGCGCCCACCAGGTGGGGCGTTTTAGAGAGATAAATGAGAGAGTTGAGAGAGACGGCTGAGTGAATGAAAGAGGGGAAATGGGGTATTCTTAGGGTTTAATTATGGTAAAATTAATCTACAGTTCATATTGAGTGAGGAAATGGGCCGGGTGGTATGGTGCATTGGGCTTGGGTCTGTGGGTTATTAAATTGGGTTAGGGGTCCGGTTGGATTTAGGGTAGAATTTAAATAGAGAGTGGCTAACTATTAAATACCCAATTAAAATTAACTAAAATAATTTATAAAATAACTGATAATTGTAAAACATGAAATTGATGTTTAGTAAATTAAATTACAATAATTAATAAGTATTAAAAATGCAAATGACTAACTATTGGATAAAAATAGTATAAAACATATGATTAGGCTATAATTGCAAAGTTATTGCAATTATAGCCAAAGAGTGTCAATTTGGCTAATTGTGAAATAATTTGGGCTTAATAGGACCAGAAATAATACATTAAATCAAGAAATGCTCTTGAAATCATTTGTAATGCGATTTTGTAATTTATTATTAGAAACAAAATACTGGATAAATTAAAAATAAATTAATAAAAATATGGGAAACTTATAGAAAAATACCAATTGCTATGAAAACATATTTTTGAAGTTATATATGTAATTTTAAAAAAAATTGAGGAAATATTTGAGGAAAAATTTGGTATCAACAGCTGTCCCTCTTTACCCGAGAAGGATGAAAGAGTTGTCGGGTAAAGATATGATGGCTAATTTTGACCGAGCGAAATGATTTGGGAGAGATTTTAGGCCGCACCCTAGTTTTTGAGTTGCCTACATATCCCTGGTTTTACAGGAATTAGGCCGTATGTAGTTCAGGAATCATCGGTGAAGTACCCCGATGACGTTTTACAAGAACGGACGCAAAGTATAGGGTTAGGTGCACAAACGACTTATGGGGTTGTTAGGAGAACTGGAGCGGGACCGCTCCTACCGGGATGGAAGTTTGCTCGCCGGATTACTTGAAAATAAATGATACAAGAATATATTGTGCGTAATTTAAACATGATGCGAATTCCCATTGGACCATGAATGATGTCTTCGGACAGTTAAGGATGACGTCCTCAGACCATGACGGCATGGGCTATGAATTGCTTGATGCAGGATTCGCAGGCCATAAAAATGATGTTCTCGGGCCATGAGGATGGTGCCTCCGAACCATGATGCCTTTTAATAATGATATGCGGAGGTTGAAAGAGATCCTCGGGCCATGGCATGGTATTCTCGAGCCATGAAAATAGTGCCTCCGAACGATGACGCCTTTGGATAAGTTGGCGATATTTCAGCTCATGCAGATGCAATAGAATGATGCTGATGAGACAGAGCTTAGTCCTGCGAATAAAAGGGCAGAGCTTATCCCGAAAGGAAAGCAAAAGTAAATAGTGCTTGAGACAGCGGTTAGTCTCAAAAGGTATTTTGGAGGCTGAGCTTAGCCTCGGAAGGCAGAATGATAGCCTTATGCAAAGATGCAAATGTAGATGGAGACAACGTTTAGTCTCGAAAGGCAGAAAGGTAGCCTTATGCAAAATGTAGATGGAGGTAGAGCTTAACCTCGGAAGGCAGAATGGTAGCCTTATGCAAAGATGCAAATGTAGATGGAGACAGCGTTTAGTCTCGGAAGGCAGAATGTTAGCCTTATGCAAAGATGCAAATGCAGATAGAGATAGCGTTTAGTCTCGAAAGGCAGAAAGGTAGCCTTATGAAAAATGTAGATGGAGGTAGAGCTTAACCTCGGAAGACAGAATGGTAGCCTTATGCAAAGATGCAGATGGAGGTAGAGCTTAACCTCGGAAGGCAGAATGGTAGCCTTATGCAAAGATGCAGATGGAGGTAGAGCTTAACCTCGGAAGGCAGAATGGTAGCCTTATGCAAAGATGCAAATGCAAATGGAGACAGTGTTTAGTCTCGGAAGGCATAATGGTAACCTTATGCAATGATGTGGATGGAGGTAGAGCTTAACCTCGGAAGGCAGAATGGTAGCCTTATGCAAAGATGCAAATGCAGATGGAGACAACGTTTAATCTCGGAAGGCAGAATGGTAGCCTTATGCAATGATGTAGATGGAGGTAGAGCTTAACCTCGGAAGGCAGAATAGTAGCCTTATGCAAAATATAGATGGAGGTAGAGCTTAACCTCGGAAGGTAAAAAGGTAGCCTTATGAAAGAAATAAAATGACGGTAGGAATTCTTAGCTGGTGATGAATTGCGGCATTGTGATTATTGAGAGCATTATGACTGCGGAGCATTGAGGCATGTGCAAACGTCGGCAAGTGTAGCAGTTTTGAGGGTCGTATTTTGGACAACGTTTGTCCCCTGGGCGGACAGTTCATTTAGGAATTTTGCAACCTTAGTGCCTGCAACCAAAGAAAGATCACGAGTACTATAAATTGGGGGGGGGGGGTAGTTCGTATCCCCGCTGGCTTTTCTTGACTTGCTGGGCTCTATTTGATGATACTGTCTGTATTTTTGGGGTAGCATTGCTAAACAAAGTTGTTTCAAAAACAAAGATGCATGATTTTGTAAAAGCATAATGCATAATTAAAAAATAATTTTGGGATGAACTGACGACCGTGACACGGCTCGGGACATTGCAACCTCTCCTGCTACGGAATTTTGAGGGTCCTCCTCAAAATTCTGCACCAGTTTGATGGGTGAATGTCTATGACTGTTGCTCGTGCGGCGATTGGCTCCAATTGCGGGGGAAAATGAAATTTTTATTGAATTGTGACCGAACCCATAGGGCTGCCTACGTATCCCCTCTTAAACGGGAATCAGGTCAGGCGTGGTTCAATTTACATCATTGAGAAAGCATAAAGATTACACATAGTAGCATTTGACTGCATCTGAATTAATTAGCTTTGGCTAGACTTCTCCGTCCATTTCTGTGAGTATAAGTGCTCCTCATGTCAATACCTTGTGAACCATGTACGGACCCTGCCAGTTGGAAGAGAACTTCCCTTTGGCTTCATCTTGATGTGGAAAGATCTTCTTCAGCACCAGCTGCCCCGGTGTGAACTGTCTGTGTAACGACCCAAAATCGCTAAGGTCGTGATGGCGCCAGACACAAGGTCAGGCAAGCCAAATCATTAATTAATTGAAATAACTTTCCGATTTTAACATATATGAAAACATTTCCGTTCACTTTATTACATGATAATCAAATAAAAGTCTGTTAATTAAAAACGGTGATTTAAAGATTTCACTTAAGCAATTACATCCCAATACATATCCCAGAACCCGGTGTCACAAGTACATGAGCAATTTCTAAGAATTTATACAATCATTACAAAGCCTGTCCAAAATACAACTGGACAAGGAAATTTAAAATGAAATAGATACAGTATGAAGGTGACTCTGTCAGCTGCGGATCGCCTCCGGATGATGCAGCTCGCCTAAGTCTCCGAATCCTCCACATTTCTATGAAAGTACCTGTGCAATAAAATGCACATCAAGTGTAGCATGAGTACAAAAATAACGTGTACTAAGTAAGTCGCCCGCCTAACCTCAGAGAGGTAGTGATGAGAGGTTAACTAGACACTTACTAAAGGTCAATTTAAAATATTTACGAGTGACACTAAGCATGGTTTTATCATAGGCAGTTTATAAAACATGATTTAAACATTCTTCAATTTTGTTCACATTTAACACTTTATATATTCGTCGTATTAACAATTTATCAACAAGGTAATTTAATCAAATAATAATTCGACGGGAAGGAACAACTTCTTCCAAAGCTCTTTTTAATAGCTTTAAATCTCTGTCATTACAATTGACAACTTAATATTTCAGGCCAGTAATTAGGAAAATATCATAGCATCTACGCAGCAAATATCATACGCAAGCAATGCCGATGGTCGAACAGCGCGGACCAACAATAATAAAATATGCACTGCCGAGGGTCGAACGACTCGAACCATAGATGCATCTATCTGCCCTGCTCGCGAATCGATCATGCAACGGGGTTAACATAATACGACTAGCTTGCTCGCGAATCATACATGCGACTTAGGTGTNAACCGTTACCTTTACTTGCATTTCATAATCAAATAAATAAACTTTCGTAAATCAAATATGACTCCAAATAAAATTCTATTATTTAAAAACAGTGATCTAAAGATTTCACTTAAACCATTATTCCCAATACATATCTCAGAACCCGGTGTCACAAGTACATGAGCAATTTCTAAGAATTTATACAATCATAACAAAGCCTGTCCAAAATACAACTGGACAAGGAAATTTAAAATGAAATAGATACAGTATGAAGGTGACTCTGTCAGCTGCGGATCGCCTCCGGATGATGCAGCTCGCCTAAGTCTCCGAATCCTCCACATTTCTATGAAAGTACCTGTGCAATAAAATGCACATCAAGTGTAGCATGAGTACAAAAATAACGTGTACTAAGTAAGTCGCCCGCCTAACCTCAGAGAGGTAGTGATGAGAGGTTAACTAGACACTTACTAAAGGTCAATTTAAAATATTTACGAGTGACACTAAGCATGGTTTTATCATAGGCAGTTTATAAAACATGATTTAAACATTCTTCAATTTTGTTCACATTTAACACTTTATATATTCGTCGTATTAACAATTTATCAACAAGGTAATTTAATCAAATAATAATTCGACGGGAAGGAACAACTTCTTCCAAAGCTCTTTTTAATAGCTTTAAATCTCTGTCATTACAATTGACAACTTAATATTTCAGGCCAGTAATTAGGAAAATATCATAGCATCTACGCAGCAAATATCATACGCAAGCAATGCCGATGGTCGAACAGCGCGGACCAACAATAATAAAATATGCACTGCCGAGGGTCGAACGACTCGAACCATAGATGCATCTATCTGCCCTGCTCGCGAATCGATCATGCAACGGGGTTAACATAATACGACTAGCTTGCTCGCGAATCATACATGCGACTTAGGTGTTCATATGAATACACACACAAATACAAGGTCTTCCTGCTCGCGAATCACTCAAGCGACTCAGGCACCCAAAGTTACAAATATCCACATATTAAATCCGTATTTTATCAAGAAAACAGTTTCCTCAGGAAAGTGGTAAAATCCTTGTTAAAGGAAACATGAAATATAGGTTTTGAAATCATTTGTTTTTGAAACTCATTTGTCAAGTTTAATGATATTCCATAATACAACCTAGTCCAGGTACACAAACATCCAAAGAGATAAATTCTCTTTCTAGAAGGTTAACAATATGAACTCTAGCTTTCTTTTATAAATTCAATTACGCTTCGGTCATATCAACAGTTTAATATTACAGGCAGGGTTACAGGTATAACATGAAAGGCATGCTAGTGAGTCCTAAACTACCCGGACATGGCATAATAGTAGCTACGCACGGACTCCCGTCACCTCGTGCTTACGTAGTCCCCGAAGATAATAGCATGTATTGAATTAATTCACCTAGAGGGGCACGACTCCCCCTCACAAAGTTAGAAAGGAGACTTACTTCGCTCCAAAATTCAAAAACTGGCTTCCAAGCCCCTCCGATGACTCCAACAGACGCACAACGCTCTGAAACTACCACATAATGGCAAAGCAATGAATATTCATCCTAATACTCACAACAAATTCAAATTATATACTCCCCCAACCCCGCTCGTAGAAATGACCAAAATGCCCTCGGGCCACGTGCCCGGAAATCCAAAATTCTTGAAGATACATGCTACACGTAGCCCTACTAGTTCAATCATGCAATTTACTCTACATTCCATACTCAAACTCGTGGCTAAATTCCAAATTTACACTTTCTATATTTTTCTTCAAAAATCCGAATTTTGCCCACAATTTCCATATCAAACTTATGTAATGATCTTGTATTCAACTCGGAAATGAGAAGGAATCACTTACCTCTTGATGCTTGGTGAAATCTCCCTTGAAAAGCTCTCCAAAATCGCCTAAACCATGAAGAAATGAAGACAATGAACCCAAAATTCTCGTTTTAAAACATTCTGCCCTGGTCGATTTTCGCACCTGCGGTCCTCTGTCCGCACCTGCAACTTCGTAGGTGCGGAAAATCCATCGCACTTGTGGTCCCCAGCCAAGCCTGCCTACTCTCGCACCTACGGCTCTGCACCTGTGGCTCCGCACTTACGGCCAAATCCTCGCAGGTGCGATCACACCAGATGACAACAATCTTAACTTCTTCAAACTTCAAATCTGGATCTGTTAACCACCCGGAATCCACTCGAGGCCCCCGAGACACCTTCAAATCACACCAAACTGTCCCAAACATAACACGGACTTGCTCGAAGCCTCAAATCACGTCAAACAATATTGAAATCACATCGCACCCAAATCCATTTCTTTAAGAACTTAGAATTTTAAACTTCTACATTATACGCCGAAGCGCTCCCGGGTTATCCAAACCCCCAGCCGGACATACACCCAAGTCCGAAACGAACCTGCTGGAACCTTCAAATCCTGATTTGGAGGTCGTTTACTAAAAATTCCAATCTTAGTTGATTTCACCAACTTAAGGCTTCTGAAATGAGAATTTCCTTTCCAAATCAATTCTAAACTTCCTGGAATTCAATCTCGACCACACCCGCGGGTCATACTACCTGAAACGAAGCTGCTCACGACTTCAAACCGATGATCGACGCGCTAGAGCTCAAAACGACTGGTTGGGTCGTTACATTCTCCCCTACTTAAACCGACGTTCATCCTCGAACGTGCTAAGAACTTCTCTGGAGTTACCTGAAATCACTGTTTAACACCTCGATCACCTGCCTGTGCTACCACCATCTAGTCGAGCACAATAGCTTGATCAAATCTGGAGATTTCTTCTTTATCCATATAATAGTCTCAGAATTCATTCAAACACCTAAAATTTTCTCTAGCCAGGCGTAGTTTCAATATATATAAGCACTGCATCAACTAGCACATGATATACTAGATCATAACCGCATACCCTTGCTGGATCAGCACCATGCACCGCATAACTCATCGTCTGACCGCAATGACGCTCTCTGAACCTTAATAGCCAAGGTCCACGCTGATGCTCCTGATGCACCTCATAAAAATTATACATACATCCTGCTATAATGCTGGCGATACAACCACAACAGAGGAAATTCGTAGAAATTCACACTCAACTGCAGAGTTAACAAATCCTTGAATACCTCATCTTGACTAGAATCGTCACTTTCATTATGAACCTGAATGATGGTATTTGTTCTTTAATATACACTTCACATAACCTCATCACACGGATCCCTGATCCGTTAATTTCGTCTCACCCAGTACGAACTGCTCAGACAACAAACCATCCCAACATGACCAACAGCCTAACATGATACCACATCTCCCAATAGGCCATAGCTCGAACATGATAAGTAAGAAATGACTCAGGAAGGGAATATTCAACTCACGCAACTAATATGAATTCTTACTAGAAAATAGGAAATAAATCATAAGAAAATAAATACATATTAACCATTTCTCATCATCACATTGTTGCTGCGTGCAACCCGATCCGAATAACATACCCCTGGCGACGTACCACCCGATCCACACATAAAATTACATAAGAAGATATATATACAGAGTGATTTGCTCACTATTACGAATTACTGAATATCGATCACAAGCACGCTAAGTGCATAAAACCATCCTGGGGAGACTGATAAAGCGATAGGCTACAAAACTCAAGCACAACTGGGGTGCGATATATATATGCACTCTGGATCTCAAGAGCTATCCTGCTCACATAACATCCTCACTACGCGGGACCTCAACACATAAGAAATTATCAAGGCAGTTTCACAACTCACATGGCACAATCACAACAACACATGAATTCGATGAATATGGAACAACACCCGTTGTTCTAATACCTTTCCATGAAAAGCACTCTAAGGAACATGCCTGGCTCATACGGAGCCCATAATCATATTTAAATCCATCCACAAACATCGAACCACCTCGCTCGCACCAAACTTAGCTATTAGCTTTTACTTGGGTCCACATTAACTCACTTCCTCTCATAATACGCAAGAACAACCATCATAGCCGGGACAAACACCCCACAATCCACAACCAAATGAACTGAACGCCCTCCAGGCATAAATTCTCAATTAAGCAACATCGCACTTCCTTATACTCATTCCAAATCTAAAATACCCCAAGTGACTACATGTCACACTTTATACAATCTCTTCGCGACCATGCTTCCACGACTTTCCACACAAGGCAACAAGTTTGCCCATCCATAACACTGACCACACTAAGGCCGCAAAACATATCAAGAACACTAGGGTACAAAGCCTCTTTCATCGAATATCAATCTCAGGTGACACTGAAGATAACACCAGCTTACTCTGAACTTTCAAATCACTTTTCCTTGCTTTTCCGAGCTCATGACACCCTTATCATCGCCGAACTGCAATCTCGATTCTTTCTCCCAGTTACATACTGCTTCCCGCACCTAACATGAGGTAGCACAATAATTCCATCATACTTCCGAACCACCAATAGGGTGAACACTTCATCATATGGAAACTTTTTACTTGACTCAATTCAAGAGTACCATCTCAACACACGAATGAATTCCCATTATCACCCAATCATGCAAACCCTTAAGTAGTAGTCTATACCACCATAACCCTTCTGGGGTCTGCCTATACCTGATAGGCCATAGCACTCAAATGCTCCCACGTGAGATCCGTTACGATGGCCGACAAGCCCCGCACACACCGGCACAAACCACATGCATAACTAAATCACATCAAAAGAACTGATCGCTGCCGCAAATGTGCCATTTCAACCATGGCTAATCAATATATCTTCTTTTAATCACCATCAATTGCCTCAGGAATAATAACAACTTCCTTCAACCCATAGCAAACTCAATCCCGAGTGACCTTGATTCATGAGACTATGCTGCCCAAATCCCGCAACCCGTCTCTTACCCTTCTGATAATATTTTCTTCAATCCGGAGTCTATTTCTCTCACTCTTCCAATATTATCTTGCATGCTGAAACATAATATAAAACATCCCAACCGTCCTCTTTTTTCTCAGAAATTACTCTGCAAAAGCTCGATTCTCGATCATACTTCTGCCTGAAATCCTTATATGCCGCATTCTTAACTTTTGAACTCACTAGGACCGCTATAGAGAGTCACCCACTCTGACTGGCCCTGAATACAATCGACTCCAAGGCTCTCCTAGCATAGGAACACCTTTTTTAATGAAACACTGATTGAGTCACTATCCTTAGTACTCGCCCATGCCTTAAGCATAAATTCTGAATCTTCCAAAGACTAACCCTGGCCCGACAGGGCCAACTTTTGCACATATTCGTCAAATCCCACGCATAATTACCATTTTACTCCTTTTTCCTTAGCTGAAATAACTTGCATACACGCTGACAATCCTCAACCCCATGCGAAGACAATCCTACGACCCAACTGCAGATGGTGGGACTCCCCCACTTAACCCGAAGCTATTCCTTGCACCATTGTAGACCCTGTTGTTATCCTTTCTCCTTTGATAACGCGATCTGTCTCAGCCAATCCGTCCAATTCTTCCAAATTCTCTTGCTAGAACTCCTTAAATACTCAAATTATCTAGCATTATTCACACATTCTATCTCCTACCGACTAGCCACTATAACCCCTCACAGAAATCTGCCAACCCCGCCATTGCTACCCTATCCCCAGGAGACAACCCACCTATGGAAATCACCCGCGGACACCTTCCACCGACGCTGAAATGCACGCTTTCTGCGTCTTCAATACCCCATCCCATGCCCAACTTCATTTACCAACTTACTAGTCCGTCTGCTCCTCATGGACATCCATTAATTGTGCGACAATATCTCCAAATTCCAAGTTGTGCTGCCGTTCCCCCACCTTGCGACTGCTCGATTTCCGCTTCGTGCACCTGGCCTCCTAGAAATGGAACCACCGCCTAGCCTCACTCCAGGATCATTCTCTATAGCTCTCAAACCAGCAGATCACCACGACTTCAAGCTCTCTGAAGATCATCCTTCTCTAGTTGCCTTCATTATCAACACTTATCCGGTACTGAACCACCGCACCTCACGATCTCTGCCAACCGTTTTCTTCAATACATCTTCTCAATACTCTGACCCTACTCAACCGAAGAACCATAGCACCGCCAATCATAACACATTCCATTCAATCAATGACGATGACTACACGTCACAGGTGCATATCCTACCTCACTTGAAGACACCACGTCTCACTACCTTATCAACCCCAACCGGACCTTTCATAACCTGATTGCCCCTCCTCTGCCGGTACAAAAGCACTGAAATCTCGAAATCACACTCTGAGAAGACCTCCCTTCAAACCATTTATCTCTCCCAACATACGGGCAACCTTCTATCATCATATCGACACCGCGAGACAATCAATTGCAAACATCACCACTACTCGAGCACAGCCTTAAGGCTCCCGAAAACACCGCTACTGAGCTGAAACAAGATTTTATTCCTCTGCAGGGCCATAAAAACAGCGACGACCAATTACATATGGAAGCATCTCGAATTACATTCTAGCACCATTTCCATTCCTCAAATTCCTTATCCATAGCAAGCGCTTCGCGACGCGTAAGATTGAGTAGGAATGAACATAGGCATAAGCCTCAAAGGAATCAACTCACACGATAAAGAATAAAGAAGGGAAGTACTCCTAAAAGCCTTGTAGCCTCTCGAAGATAAGTACAAACGTATCCATACTGATCCACAAGACCCTACTAGACTTGCTCTTGACTAGTGAGACCTACGGGAACCTAGCGCTCTGATACCATGTTGTCACGACCCAAAATACGAAAGGTCATGATGGCGTCGGACACAAGGTCAGGCAAGCCAAATCATTAATTAATTGAAATAACTTTCTGATTTTAACATATACGAAAACATTTCCATTCACTTTATTACATGATAATCAAATAAAAGTCTGTTAATTAAAAATGGTGATTTAAAGATTTCACTTAAGCAATTACATCCCAATACATATCCCAGAACCCGGTGTCACAAGTACATGAGCAATTTCTAAGAATTTATACAATCATTACAAAGCCTGTCCGAAATACAACTAGACAAGGAAATTTAAAATGAAATAGATACAGTATGAAAGTGACTCTGTCAGCTGCGGATCGCCTCCGGATGATGCAGCTCACCTAAGTCTCCGAATCCTCCACATTGCTATGAAAGTAGTTGTGCAATAAAATGCACAACAAGTGTAGCATGAGTACAAAAACGTGTACTCAGTAAGTCGCCCGCCTAACCTCAGAGAGGTAGTGACGAGAGGTCAAATTAGACACTTACCAAAGGTCAATTTAAAATATTTATGAGTGACACTAAGCATGGTTTTATCATAGGCAGTTTATAAAATAGGATTTAAACATCCTTCAATTTTGTTCACATTTAACACTTTATATCATCGCCATATTAACAATTTATCAAGAAGGTGATTTAATCAAACAATAATTCGACGGGAAGGAACAACTTTTTCCAAAGATCTTTTTAATAGCTTTAAATCTCTGTCATTAAAATTGACAACTTAATATTTCAGGCCAGTAATAAGGCAAATATCATAGCATCTACGCAGCAAATATCATGTGCAAGCAACGCCGAGGGTCGAACGGCGTGGACCAACAATAATAAAATATGCACTGCCGAGGGTCGAACGGCTCGAACCATAGATGCATCTATCAGCCTCGCTCGTGAATCGTTTATGTGACACGGTTAACATAATACAGCTTGCCTGCTCACGAATCATACATGCGACTCAGGTGCTCATATGAATAAACACACAAATACAGGGTCTTCCTGCTCGCGAATCACTCAAGCGACTCAAGCACCCAAAGTTACACATATCCACATATTAAATCCGTGTTTTATCAAGAAAATAGTTTCCTCAGGAAAGTGGTAAAATCCTTGTTAAAGGAAACATGAAACATAGGTTTTGAAATCATTTGTTTTTGAAACTCATTTGTCAAGTTCAATGATATTCCATGATACAACCTAGTCCAGGTACACAAACATCCATAGAGATAAGTTCTCTTTCTAGAAGGTTAACAATATGAACTCTACATTAATTTTAGACATTTAATTACGTTTCGGTCATATCAACAGTATAATATTACAGGTAGGGTTACAGGTATAACACGTAAGGCATGCTAGTGGGTCCTAGACTACCTGGACATGGAATAATAGTAGCTACGCACGGACTCCTGTCACCTCGTGCGTACGTAGACCTCGAAGATAATAGCATGTATTGAATTAATTCATCTAGGGGGGATGATTCCCCCTCACAAAGTTAGAAAGGAGACTTACTTCGCTCCGAAATTCTAACACCGGCTTCCAAGCCCCTCCGATGACTCCAACGGACGCACAACGCTTCGAAACTACCACATAATGGCTCATCCTAATATTCACAACAAATTCAAATTATATACTCCCCAACCCTTCTCGGAGAAATGACCAAAATACCCTCGGGCCCACATGCCCGAAAATTCAAAATTCTTGAAGATACATGCTACCTGTAGCCCTACTAGTTCAATCATGCAATTTACTCTACATTTCATACTCAAACTCGTGGCTAAATTCTAAATTTAAACTTTCTAAGTTTTTATTAAAAAATCCCAATTTTTTCCAAAATTTCCCATATCAAACTTATGTAATGATCTTGTATTCAACTTGGAAATGAGAAGGAATCACTTACCTCTTGATTCTTGGAGAAATCTCCCTTGAAAAGCTCTCCAAAATCGCCTAAACAATGAAGAAATGAAGACAATGAACCCAAAATTCTCGTTTTAAAACATTCTTCCCAGGTCGATTTTCTCACCTGCGGTCCTCTGTCCGCATCTACGGCTTCGCAGGTGCGGAAAATCCATCGCACCTACGGTCCCCAGCCAAGCCTACCCACTCTCACACCTGCGGTGCCCAAGCCACACCTGCAGCCAAATCCTCGCAGCTGCGGTCACACCAGATGACAGCAATCTTAACGTCTTCAAATCTTGATCCGTTAACCACCCGGAATCCACCCGAGACCTCCGAAACCCCGTCAAATCACACCAACCTTTCCCAAAACATAACACTGACTTTCTTTAAGTCTCAAATCACGTCAAACAACATTGAAATCACTTATCGCACCCAAATCCATTTCTTTAATAACTTAGAATTTCAAACTTCTACATTATACGTCAAAGCGCTCCCGGGTTATCCAAACCCCGAGCCGAACATACACCCAAGTCCGAAATCATCATACAAACCTGCTGGAACCTTCAAATCCTGATTCGGAGGTCGTTTACTCAAAATTCCAATCTTAGTTGATTTCACCAACTTAAGGCTTTTGAAATGAGAATTTCCTTTCCAAATCAATTCTAAACTTCCTGGAATTCAATCCCGACCACGCCCGCAGGTCATAATACCTGAAACGAAGTTGCTCATGACTTCAACTTCGGTAGGAATAACAGCCTCAGTACCATAAACTAGCATATAGGGAGTTGCCATGTTCAGGTGTGAATTGTGGTACGATATCCCAATAAGGCAAATGATAATTTCTCGTGCCACTACTTGTGCCTTTCTATCATCTTTCTTAGTATCTTCTTGATGTTTTCTGAATCTCGCAGGTTGATGTTTTCAGTCTCATCCCAGTTGGACTTAGGTATGTTCTTAAAATTCTCAACTTCTTTGACAATCTCGTTAGGTATATCATCTTCTTCTGAATCCACGTCCGTTTGTTGCGTTGTCTTGTTGCATGTCACAGTCATCGATTCATCAAGAAAGGTAATAGTAATGTTGTATAGGTAAAGTAATGAGAGAAAAAATTATAGCAATAAATATTGATTCATAAGAAAAATTTAAAAATTCTTTTGATAAATTGAACGAGTTTTTTGAACATTGAAGATCTTATTGCAGGAATAAAAATGCGAAAAAGGAAATCATTTTGTAAAGAAAAAAAATGAATAGTGCTCGTTTTAGCCTTTCTACCCCGAGGCTCGTCGGGCTTTGGTTGTCCTGACAGTCCAATTCTTGAGGTATGTCCCTCTGCTCACAGCCTGTATGGAAGGGCCTTCCTCCCCCTCCTCTTCGAGAATAACACATCAGTCCATATCACTATCCTCCAGAAACAAGTTCCTCATTGCTGCAAGTGCTTCTTCTTCGTTTGATCCATAAATAACGTCGGCCTGTTGGAAGGTCTGCTCCATATGCGGTATTGGTTGCTCCAAAGGGTAATAAGGACCGCGCCATGGTGGCGACCAGTTTTTGAATTCATCCCAAGTGTATTCGTATCCCAAACCGAAAGTGGTGTCGTGCTTCTTGAGTTCGATAGGTTTGGAGATCCCCTGAAGGTTCTTGCCAAGACCTTTACATGGCTCGTACCCTCGCCAATTCATCATACTTGCGATCTTTTTATCCCACCATTTGTCTTTGTCGATAGTGTTGACCCGTTCAATGTGGTGGTGAGTTTCTCCGCCTGGCTTCCTTCTTTCTTCAATCACTGGGATAGTCTGGAGACTGTAAATAGGGTTGCTACCGTCACCATGAATAATCACCTCTTGGTGGTTCCACTCGAACTTCACTGCCTAATGTAGCGTTAATGCTATGGCCCCAACAGCATAGATCCAGGGTCGTCCCAATAACAGATTGTAGGACGCTGGCACATCTATCATTTGGAAGTCCACCTCGAACCAGGTTGGCCCCATTTGCAGGCATAGGCTGATCTCACCAAGGGTGGACCTCTGAGATCCATCGAAGGCTTTCACGTAGATCGCTCCATCCTTTATCTCATGCATCCCTTTACCCAATTTCTTGAGCGTTATCAGCGGACAGATGTTAAGACTGGATCCCCCATCGATTTGGATTCTGGTGATGAAATAATATTCGCATTGCACAGTGATGTGCAGTTCTTTGTTATGGTCCAACCCTTCAGGAGGCAGTTCGTCCTCATGGAAAGTGATCTTGTGACTCTCCAATACTTGGCCCGCATATTAGCCATTTCTCCACTGGTTATGTTGTTTGGCACATAGACTTCGTTCAACACCTTTAATAAAGCATTTATGTGAGTCTCGAAATTTTGCAGCAAAGAGAGGATGGGTATTTCCGCTGGCATTTTGTTCAGCTGGTCGATGACCGAATACTCCTTGGCCTGTACTTTCCTCCAAAAGTCGTCCGGACCTGTCTCGATAATGGGAGGCCAATTGGAAGCCTGCCTGCTGGATTTAACCAGATGTTCAAGGGTATAGACTCAACCAGTTCTTGTCATACCTTGCGTTGCAACAGCTTCTTCAGTCTTGACTTTGCCTTTCCTTCTCGCCTCGGCTACATAGTCCCATGGTACAACATTTGTATAGAAGGGTGGCGTGGTCGACATCACTACTGGAGTTGGTGCGACTATCCTTACTTCAAGTGGAACATGTTCCTTGGGTGGCAAGACTGCAACCTCAAATGGTGGGGGTGCATTTTCCGGAGACACAAACTCAACTTCAATCGATATTGGTGTCTTTGCAGGTAAAGCTGCTTCAAACTCAAGAGGCATGGACATATTTACCTCAGCATCCTCAGACGGTTGAATCTGGAATATGATCTGGTTGAGAGTGACTGCAGGTTTCTTTGGATCATCACCGTTTGCGATCAACCCCATTGACCCCTCGGGGTCCCAATCATCTTCTATTTTAATCAAGTGGATGCCTCCACCCTTATGGTCCCGAAGAGGATTACTGCGGACATTTGGAGAGAATTCCTTTGCCTTGATGACCTTGTTGTCAATCAGGGATTGTATCTTGTCCTTCAAAGAGCGGCATTCATCGATGGTGTGCCCCTTCATGCCGTAGTTGTATGCACAGGAATTTTTTGGGTTGGTCCATTGAGAAGGATTCTCAGGGGTTGCAACAGGGATGGGGGTGACATAACCAGCAATTTTGAGCTTCTCATACAGCTGGTCGATGGGTGCAGCGATGATGCTATATTGTTTTGGAGGTATGCAATCAAAATTAGGATGAGGTCTAGGGAAGTTTTGACGGATAAAGGTGATTGGTAATGAGATGGTTGGTAATTGTAAGTGTGGTAGACAGGAGCGGGTTATGAGTATCTGGGAGAAGCAGGTTGATATGTCGGTGGTGGAGGTGATTGATAAGTTGGTGGTGGAGGTGATTGATAAGTGGGTGATGGAGCTTGATGTGAGGATGAGGGTGCTTGGTAATTTGGGGTTGGTTGATATGTGAGTGAAGGTGTTGGGTAAGTTTGGTATTTGAGTGGGGATTTGGTTTTTTGTGCAACCATCACGGCTACCGCATCTCTTTTCTTAGACACACCACCAGACTGCAAAGCGTTATTTGTAGCTTGCAAGGCTTCAAAATTTGTGAACATACCGCTCTTGATACCCTCTTCGATTCTCTCCTCCAGCTTGATAATATCAAAGAATTTGTGATTCTCGATCATCATCAATCGTTCATAGTACTGCGGATCCTGGGCCCAGATAAAGAACTTGTTCATCTGCTCCTCTTCTAAGGCGGGTCTAACCTTGGCAGCTTCGGAACTCCAACGAGTAGCGTGCTCACGAAATGACTCCGTGGGCTTCTTTTTCAAATTCTAAATAAAACACATCTGGTGCATTCTCTGTGTTGAACCTGAATCTGTCCATAAAGTCAGATGCCATGCTCACCAAAAGCGACCATTTCTTGGGATCTTGGTTGATGTACCAAGACAACGCATCTCCTTTCAAGCTCCTCATGAACAGCTTCATGCAGATCCTTTCATCCTTCCCTACTCCAACCAGCTTGTCAAAATAAGTTCTTAGATGGACCCTTGGATCACCTGTACCATCAAACATTTCAAACTTAGGAGGTTTGTATCCCTCGGGCAGTTCGACATCGGGCTGTATGCAGAGGTCTTCATACTTTAACCCTTCCACACCCTTATTTCCCTCGATGCCTTGAACCCGGCTGGTCAGTTTCCTAAGTTCCTTGACCAAGTTATTGATAAGCATGTCCTTTTGGTCAGACTCAAGTGTGTATATGATAGGGGTAGTAGAGTATGGCATGGTCTCCACGTAGATGGGATTGTTATGGTGACCTGGCGCATGAGTGTGGAAATGGTCATTTATGGAGTTCTGAGGTTCTGGGATAAGCAGTGGAGTGTTATTTGGAGTATGGCAGGCATTGCATTGTGTTGGAAGAGTTTGGTTCTTTGGTGGGGTGGTGTGATGATGAGTTACGGGATGATTTTGCTGCTTTGGGATGTTTTGAGGAGGTGTAGGATACTGGATGTTGACGTCTGGGACGTTGAGGGAGAATGACAGGTTTGCCAGATTCCGAACTTGATCAAGCTCTTCTTGAAACTTTGAAAACTTTCGTTCCAACTGCAACACAGTTTCATTCTGAATCTGAATACCCTGGCCATCAGTGGCCTCTACCCGTTCAACCATATTCTCATTTCTGATGTTTCCTGAATCTTCCATTTTCTTTTTGCCTTTGTTCTTGCCTTTGGGAGGACTAAAAGGAGGAGAGGGTGGAGGGCCCTCGATTTTGTAAGATAGGATGATGATTCCAGAGTGCACGAACTAACCTTTGGGGGAAGGGAATAAGTAAATAAAGAAAGAGGAAAACAAAAACAAAAGGTAGCTAAGTCAATGAGGATTATGAAAAGTATTGCGGTATTTAAATACATAGTGCGGGAATGTAAAGCGCGTCCTAATTTGGGGACCTCTTTTGTACCCGAGGTAGNCTCCAGCTCCACTATGCCTCGCTCCAAATACCCTAACCTTTTGTTGGTGCTGATAGCCATATCTTTCCATTCCTCGATCAGTTTCTTGCTAGACTCATGTATTTCATGGTGCTCATCCTCACACTCACGGATTCTCTTACGCAGTTGGTTGTATTTGACTCGTGCCTCATAATTTTCATCTATAACCCTGTGGCCCTGAACGAACCCTGGCTCTCTTAGACCACCCCAATTTTCTGCCAACCAACCAAGATAGAAAGGGGTACAACCGGCATGATATCTGTCTGGATCGATGGTGTCCTTCTCCATTACAATCTTGCAGTGCCACATGTGCTGGGCTTGGCACTTGTGAGGACTATCGTCATTTTGGAAGTCAGCTCGAAGATGGCTCATCTTGTCGACCCTGGGTATGACTTGCTTCCTACTCGCTTGCCTCATAATTCGAAGAGGGACATAAGGGCATGTTCCTCTTAGACCAATTAGTATTAGGAATGGTGCATCTCTGGAACGGGTGATGAACTCCTCCGTCGAAAACCACTCGAACATCCACTGAACCTGTTCTTCAGTCAGATTATCAAAGAGCTCGACCAATCCTTTGGCGTTCTCAGGCTGAGCAAACATGTCGGGGATGTAATTCATTCGATTTGGATGGTGGAAAGCGATGTGGTCAACCCAAACTCTTCGATGAATTTCTTGTCGGTATTCTCCCTTTTGGAGATGTTCCATGATCCAAAGCTGAAGTAGTAGATTGCAGCCTTCAAAGTGTATTGCCCCTCGTTGACACTTTTCCAAGGCTCGATATATGTCTGCAATGATCATGGGCACAATGCTGAAGTTTTGCCCACCAATTCCTTCCATTAGTGTCTTGGTTACCATGGCCAGTCTAGTGTGGATTCTCTCCTTCTTTATTGGAAACACAATCAGACCCAAGAAGCAAAACATGAAGACTAATACTCTACGATAGATGTGTCCCAAGGATGTGATGGCAAACTCGTCGTGGTAGGTACGGTATGATTTGTTGTGACCGTACCTTTCGTACAAGTAGTCAAAAGGGATGTATGACTTCTTTAAGCATACCAGTTCTGCATTCTTCTTCAGACCCATCATTTTGAGGAACCTTTGCATGTGCCCCCGGGGTTTCCCATACTAGGCCAGCTAGTCCTCCTTTTTTCTCCAGTATTGGTGTCATTTCAATGTCCCCAAAGCAAAAGACGGACCTTTCACAATCCCAGAACAGGGTAGCAGCCTCTATTATCATGTTGTTAGGCTGGATTACTAGGAGAGATGGTAGATTGCCCAAGTATTTTCTGACGAGAGTTTTTTCACTAGAATGTAAATCTTCCCACCAACTTAGCAATCTTGGATGGATACGGGAGACTATGCCGAATCTGGGGACTTCGTGCTTCATATTACTGCAAGGAAAACAAGGTTAGGCCCTTACCCCCACCAGACTCGACTATTTAACATCAACAATTAGCATAAAGTATTTAGTTCTCCAAATAAATGCACAGAATGTGATGATGTCTGTTTTGGTTTAGGGAAACCCAGTGGACTTTTGGATAAGGCAATCTTAAAAGCTATCGTGCGGACTGCACTTTAGCCTGGTTAGGTTTGACCATGATGCATGAAACAACATAACGGAGTAAGGTTTCTATGAGGTTTTAGACTGGTACCCTCGAGCGGACAACTCAAGAGGGAAAGGCACGGAACCGTCGACTGCACCGCTGATCGACTAGTTTTACCGCAAATAAGCCTTTCCGAATTTAGGGGGTAATAATATAGGAAGAGCACAACCACTCATCAAGCGTTGCTATAGTATTTTGTTTGGCACGAGTGGAGTACGAATGTTGAGCATGATTATGCAATAATAAATAAGCATTAAAAACATGTTGTCATGTATTTGCACGTTAGAAAAGCGGTAAATACAACAGTTATGATTTAAAGTGGTTAAAAAGGAAAACAAAGAAACATGTCAGTTTCGCATTTTGGAAGGAATAAATATTTGAAAAACAATTAATTGCACATAGAGAGACGAAAAAGGAAAGGCTGCAAAATATAAACAAAGCATACTCGGAAAAATTCACAAAGCGATTAATAATGGTAAGAGCCTATAGTACCCAGCAGAGTCACCATGTTGTCGTGCCCCCTCTTTCCTTGCGGAGGTCGAGTTTATGACATTCAGTTGAGACAACTCTTTCCTTTTGGGAAAGGGGTTTGTGTTTCTGAGAATCGCCACCTAGCGATTTTTAAAGGTGCATTAGGACACCAAAGGGGTTCATTTACAACTACGTTGTTAACCAGAGATAAGGTAAGAGCTTGAAATTATCCTAAGGGGAAGGTGTTAGGCACCCCTCAGGATCCACAAGTGTGGTTCCCCGCCAAACAACTTTTATGAATTTAAGCAAGTAGCAAATAGGCAATTAATGTTTAAACAAGTAAAGAGTTTTGAAAGACTCATAGTCTAAGCACACATGTGTTACAAAAAGTTTTGAAAATACTTAATATTTGAGCAAGGTTTTTGAAAGAGTTATGATCTAAACATGCATATAAAGGATAGGGGGAGTCCTAGGTTGTTTGTCATATGGATCACATCAGTATAATACCCGGTAATCACTCCTCAAAGAGGGGCTACACGTGGTGTTAGCGTACTGGTCATCATATCCATATCTACCCTTTCCCACCCCGTGAAAGTAACTAAATCAAGTGTTGGTCTCGACCTCTATTGCATGCTGTTACCCGTCCCTTCCTATCAGTCCCGGAGGAATTTAGGACTTCTATCCTATAAGGGAGATGCTAGGAAGACCCTCAGGTTTTAAAGGTAAAAATTACTAAGGTGACAGATAATAAAACATATAAGACTTCAATTAAGAGGAGCATGGAAAGAAAATAGAAGGCTCAAGTATACCTCTACACATAGTACACATAAACAGCATGACTCATACACAGTTAAGGTCCAGATCCTAAGCATGGTATCTAAGTGATAACACAAAGACAGATTTATTGCATAACTCAGAAAGGAAGTCTTAATCAGGCTTGCCTACTAGTTTTAAACATGCTGACAGTTGAACATTAATCACAAAGGACAGCTCTGGTTCTATTTCTTTATGGCTGATTACCTAAGACTTGCCTAGGCATGTAGCAGTTGTACAACTTTGTTAAAAGGGTTTCAGATTACCAATCCTAATAGCATGTGATTCTGAGTGTGTACAAAGGACTGATTAATAGTTTATCTAGAACATGGGACTGTTTCAGACATGTATATTTAAACTAGGTGTAGTTAAATGAGTACGATCCTATAACATGATGTCTAATGCAGAATGATGCATATGCAGTTGCTAAAACAGGATCTCTAAATACACATAGAATCACAACATTATGCACAGTTTCAGGAATAACACAGGTGACAGATTTTAATCATTGTTTACCTAGAACATGATCTCTATGTGTACATGGCAGTGTAGAGCATGATTGTAAAGTACTGGTTATTAGCATATTTTAGCACAGGACTTTCGAAATGAGATGTCAATAGATGCTGAAAACAGTAAGTGTAAGACCTAGGGAACATGGTCTCTAATGCATGATCTAGCATATATGAGTCCTAAGCATGATTTCTATTGTGCAAATAGGGAATAAAACCTAATAGCATGGCTTCTACCCTCTAATAGCTATAGCATGCATATTTACCCCACCCTTTTCACTATCCATCCCCAAAGATTTGTTTACAACAATTATTACAGGCCATTTGCATGAATTACATAGTTTAATAATGAAAAGAAGAAGTTATACTATAGGGAGCCTACTGATAGGCCCAGAATCTCCAGAATGCCTCATTGCCATTCTATTCACAACCTTTCACATGATCCAGGTGTGTCAAAGTTCCCTAAGGATCTCAAGGGATCCCGAGCAGTGCTCACACCCAGAGTCATAACCAAGATAGAGAGTAAGTGCAGTGTGGAATGGCCAGCCTTTGTGTGTCAAATTTCAGAGGGAGCTCAAGGGTCCCAAGGCAATGCTCACACAGAGGGGGGCCAGAACCTAATGATCTAAGAGTAGAGTGAGAGTGCTCGACATCGTTTTGAAAAGGTTAAGTAAGAAAAAAGTTTTGAAAGGGTAACTAAGAAAACAGTTTTGGAAAGGGAAACTTGATTGAAGTAGTTTTATAACAAAGAAGTTTAACCACTAAAAGGGCAGGAACACCAACAAGTTCAACATCACATAAAGGACCAAGAATAGTCCAACAATCACAGTCAGGGGTAATGGGATTTGACGGACAAATACAGAGCATGTGAGGGAAAACATTTGGCAGGAAGTATACAATCAGAAGTTCCTAAGGATTCAGGGGATTGGGGGTACAGTAGGGTATAAGATTATACTAACATAACAAGACCAAATAGTTCAAGACAATATGATTTACCCTAATCAAACTAATGTACCAAACATAGGGATGAAGATTCACATAGAACATGTATCAAGTAAATAAAGACATGTTGGTTATGACAAATAGAGTATAACTTATCATGTGAATGGAGTTCAGGATCCTAGTTACATGTTGAACAACAAAATAATAAGTAAAGGCAAATTAGAAACACAATGAATTGAAACGGTAGTAGAAACATGTTGGTTTGAGAACTGAAATCTGAATTAGAACATACCAGTGAAGTGAAGAAAACAGTAACAGAAACAGGAAGTAGGAGATGCACAATAGTTAGCCTTGGCTTGCAGCCGGCTAACTTAGAATAGTAGTAACTATCACGGAAAAGAGAGAGAGCAGAGAGTTTTTAGTTGTGAGAGAGAGAGAGAGTTGAACAAATTAGTTCGTGTCTTATGCTAATGAGAGTAGAGGTATTTATAGCTTGAAAACAGGAAGAAAAATAAGGTAAAATAACAGTTTCAACAGTAATTATGGGAGTAAACAATCAATTTGAATCAAATTGGTAAAGGACTTCCTTTAGTTAAGGATCATACTTAGACGGTAATAAGCAAGTTTTAAAATAAGGAAAGGAATCTTGTAAGCTGATTATAATACAAAAGGAAAGCAGCCTAGGTATAGTATAGGTATATCACATATAAGTAAGGCCAAGTTCAGAATTCTATTTAAGGAAAATATATGTGAATTAATTTGATAGAAAAATCATTTATGGAAATAAGGTAAGAAATAATTTATATTCTGGAAATCAATGAGGGAACCCTCGATTGAGGTCCTAATTATAGGAAATCAATATCAATCAAGAAAAATATCACACACTAGCGGGATAGGCATGATACAAACAAAGAGAAATAGGAAATTAGCACGTCTTAATTAAGGAAATACTCAAAAATCAGTAGAGAACATTATGCAAAATCGTTGAAGTATCAATCATAGAGATTCAGGGATTCAAAAATAGAAAAGATAGCACTGATTTGTCACAACATTATGAGAATAAGTGCAATAAACATATAATAGATAAAAATCAGAACCATAGGAAGACTAGTAAGGTAAAATCATATAGAAGTTAGGGATTTATATAGAACAAAGTACGAATCACATCATAGACATGATATAGGCAAAAGTAATCGAATCCAGAAACTCTAATCATCAAACATGGGGTAAAATCACAAAATCACGAACTATTCATGAGAACACAGTAAACATTATAGAACAAGTAAATATATTATCGCGAACAAACTCAGAACCACAGATTGAAGCCGAGAACTTTGGGGTCTTTAACAAAATGAATCAGACAAAATGGGGAAAAACTCACATAAACGTTTAACATGATAAAAATCATAGGATAATACTAAAAGTCAGAAAGAAACCGTTTTAAAAAAAGGTTAAGAACCCTAGTTTCGAAGATGAAGAGTCATTTTAGAAAAATCAGAAAAGCCTTTGAAAACAACAAAAATGGCTTATAATATGCCAAGATCTGTTACAGGTCTAAGAAAAGCAGAGACTAGTAATTAGGGTTTCACAGAGACAACCCAAAGAGAAGGAGAAACGGCTTAGAAACCACTAGTTCTAGCCGAAAATAATAGAATCTTACTCGGATGGCCATGGATGGCCGGAGAATGGCATGAGAAACCATGGGAGGTGAGTGAACCGTCTCTGGTTCACTTGAAGGCCTAAAAACGATGACACACGTTCAAGGGGGAGCCAGAAGGCTGGTAGGTGGCGAGACCACTATGGATTCCGGCAGGGAGACGGCCAGAGAAGGGAGGAAATGTGCCCACCAGGTGGAGCGTTTTAGAGAGAGAAATGAGAGAGTTGAGAGAGACGGCTGAGTGAATGAAAAAGGGGAAATGGGGTAGTCTTAGGGTTTAATTATGGTAAAATTAATCAACAGTTCATATTGAGTGAGGGAATGGGCCGGGTGGTATGGTGCATTGGGCTTGGGTCTGTGGGTTATTAAATTGGGTTAGGGGTCCGGTTGGATTTAGGGTAGAATTTAAATAGAGAGTGGTTAACTATTAAATACCCAATTAAAATTAACTAAAATAATTTATAAAATAGATGATAATTGTAAAACATGAAATTGATGTTTAGTAAATTAAATTACAATGATTAATAAGTATTAAAAATGCAAATGACTAACTATTGGATAAAAATAGTATAAAACATATGATTAGGCTATAATTGTAAAGTTATTGCAATTATAGCAAAAGAGTGTCAATTTGCCTAATTGTGAAATAATTTGGGCTTAATAGGACCAGAAAATATCACACACTAGCGGGATAGGCATGATACAAACAAAGAGAAACAGGAAATTAACACGTATTAATTAAGGAAATACACAAAAATCAGTAGAGAACATTATGCAAAATCAGTGAAGTATCAATCATAGAGATTCAGGGATTCACAAATAGAAAAGATAGCACTGATTTGTCACAACATTATGAGAATAAGTGCAATAAACATATAATAGAAAAAAATCAGAACCATGGGAAGACTAGTAAGGTAAAATCATATAGAAGTTAGGGATTCATATAGAATATAGTACGAATCACAGCATAGACATGATATAGGAAAAAGAAATCGAATCCAGAAACCCTAATAGGCAAACATGGGGTAAAATCACAAAATCACGAAGTATTCATGAGAACACAGTAAACATAATAGAACATGTAAACATATTACCGCGAACAAACTCAGAACCACAAATTGAAGCCGAGAAATTTGGGGTTTTTAACAAAATGAATCAGAAAAAATAGGGAAAAACTCACATAAATGTTTAACATGATAAAAATCATAGGATAATACTAAAAGTCAGAAAGAAGCCATTTTAAAAAAAGGTTAAGAACCCTAGTTTCGAAGATGAAGAGTTATTTTAGAAAAATCAGAAAAACCTTTGAAAACACCAAAAATGGCTCATAATATGCCAAGATATGTTACAGATCTAAGAAAATCAGAGACAAGTAAAACAACCCAAAGAGAAGGAGAAACGACTTAGAAACCACTAGTTCTAGCCGGAAATAACAGAATCTTACTCGGACAGCCATGGATGGCCGGAGAACATCATGAGAAACCATGGGAGGTGAGTGAACTGCCTCTGGTTCACTTGAAGGCCTCAAAACAATGATACACGTTCAAGGGGGAGCCATAAGGCTGGTAGGTGGCGAGACCACCATGGATTCCGGTAGGGAGACAGCCGGAGAAGGGAGGAAATGTGCCCACCAGGTGGAGCGTTTTAGAGAGAGAGATGAGACAGTTGAGAGAGACGACTGAGTGAATGAAAGAGGGGAAAGGGGGTAGTCTTAGGGTTTAATTATGATAAGGGGGATCTGGACCGTTGATTGAAATTAATCAACGGTTCAGATTGAGTGAGGGATTGGGCCGGGTGGTATGGTGAATTGGGCTTGGGTCTGCGAGTTAGTAAATTGGGTTAGGGGTCCGGTTGGATTTAGGGTAGAATTTAAATAGAGAGTGGCTAACTATTAAATACCCAATTAAAATTAACTAAAACAATTTATAAAATAGCTGATAACTGTAAAAAAAAAATGAAATTAATGCTTAGTAAATTAAATTACAATGATTAATAAGTATTAAAAATACAAACGACTAATTATAGGATAAAAATAGTATAAAACATATGATCAGGCTATAATTGCAAAGTTATTGCAATTATAGCCAAAGAGTGCCAGTTTGGCTAAATGTAAAATAATTTGGTCTTAATAGGACCAGAAATAATACATTAAATCAAGAAATTCTTTTGAAATAATTTGTAATGAGATTTTGTAATTGATTATTAGAAATAAAATATTGGATAAATTAATAATAAATTAATAAAAATATGGGAAAATTAACAAAAAATACCAATTGCTATGAAAGCATGTTTTTGAAGGTATATATGCAATTTTAAAAAAGTTTGAGGAAAAATTGGGTATCAACATCGGTCTTGCTCCTTTGAGGTAAGTATCTTGCCTATCTTTGTGTGGGGGTAAACTACCCCTTTGGATTTGAGTCTTTGGTGCTAATTGTGTCATGTGAAGTCTGTGTACGCGAGGTGACGAGCACTTACTCGGACTTATTTTTGAAAAGTTGACCTTTTATGGCTCTTAGTTTCTTATTCCCATTAGATATGAAGTTGTTTTGTTATGATAAGTTCCCCATTTACTAGTTTCACCTCTACGTGTTTTAATTGGAATTAATTGCTTCATTTTCCACCCTTATTGCCTATTTGAATCTTGTGTGCCTTAATTGAAGTTGTTGCCTATTCTATTGTCGTGCTATCCTTTTCTAATTGCTTATCCTTAATTGAAATAATTATTATCCCTTCTGTGATTGTCTATCCTTATTTGAGGTTATGGTTATCTTTTCTGTTGCCTATCCTTAATTGAATATGTTGCATCTATTAATAATTTCTCAACCCTAAATGAAGGTTAGTCATCCTTTATCGTAGTTTCCTCATCCTTATTTGGAATCACTTGTTACATGTTATTTATCCCTTGTTTAGCCATTCTTATAGAGACTAGTATTCTCTAATGTGTTTATTCTTTGTTAGCTCGTTCGACCGCTTCTTTTGTAATCCAAAGCTCTTGAGTTGATTTACTTGTCGTATTCTCGTGCTATTATTTCTATTGTTGTTGTTGTACTCATTTTTGTTGAGCCGAGGGCTATGTGCGGTTGTGTTATTGACATTGTTTAGATGAAACATTATGGAATATGGGCACATGTTATGAAAGTCATTCTATTGTAATGTTGTGTTTTTGGCATGTGATATCGTTGGCAGGTTTTGTTCGGGTGCTTGCACGAGGTTTTTGCCGTGATATTGTTACTATTGATGTTTGCACATGCGGCGTGACAAGGCGGGCTATATATGTGGGTTTGCGCATGTGGCGAGACAAGGTGGGAATATTATTACGTGCGTGCGGTGAGACAAGGCGGGCATTTAATTTAATATTGCTTACGTGGCGGGAAAAGGTAGGCTATGTCAGGGATTGATTTTTTATGACTTGTGATAGCCTAGGAGCATTGTTGTTGTTGATATTTGTGTAGTGGAGTGCCTAACCTATGTGAGTTTTACTTGGTGCGAATTATGGGTATCATTTCTTATGTGCCGTTCATTTTCTCTACTCTTATTTGTTGGCCCGAACTGTGATAGAACACTTGCACAAGCGTACACGCACTTTATCGCCCTATAGGTTTAAGAAGATGAATACTGATGCTACTGATCATTTGTACATACTTTGTCTACTTGTCTTATATGTGGGAATTATTCTATTGGCACGTGAGTTGTCCATGTAGTTAATAGTTGTAATGATGGCACAAGATGCCAAGTGATTAGGGTTCATGAATTAGGACCCGTGAATTATGTGAGTTTTGAGGTTTGGTACCTCGTGGGGATTGTTGAACAAACCTAGTGCGAAAGCGGTTATCCTTATCAAGTTTCTACTTGTCTTTCCTTTATTTGTTTCACTGGATATAAACTGTGTCCTGCTTACTCTACTGTGTTATTACTTGTGGTGTCCCACTAATTATCGCTTCTATACCTATTGCAAGCACCGTATTATTGTTGTCATTATGCGTAGTTCTGTAGAGGTATCATACTCCGTTAGTTCTACACCGATACTTGTTCAGGTTATCTAGTACAGTAGGCGTATTGATTGTCCCTCGTGACTACTCCATTGAGGTTAGTCTTGATACTTACTGGATGCCGCTGTGGTGTACTCATACTACACTTCTGCATATTTTTGTGCAGATACAGGTGAAGTCAGTCGATCTCTAGTTAGTTGTACAGATCTTGCTATGGAGACTCAAGGTAAACCTGTTGCTGTCTTCACAGGCCTTGGAGTCACCTTCTGTTATTGTACTTGCATTCTTTTACCTCTATTTTGAAACAATGGTATTTAGAGGTTTTGTAGAAAACTCAGTAGAGTTTATGACTTGTACTACCATTTTTGAGAATTTTAATTGTGTATAAGATTTTTATCCCCTATTCTTCGTTGATGGTTGATTTCTTCTTTTAATCCAGTAAGTGTTAGGCTTACCTAGTCATAGAGACTAGGTGCCGTCACGACATCCGACAAAAGGAATCAGGGTCATGACAGAATAGCTAAGTATGGTGATTTAAGACTTGCATGCAAAAGTTGGTGTCATCCCGAGTAGTTTAAGTATGATTCGGCGTGTTTGGAGTAAGTTGGAAAAATTTGAAATTCATAAGTTGAATCTATTTGGTTTTGGGTAGTGATGTTTAGTACACATTCTGAGAGTGCGATCGAGTCCGTTTTATGTTTACGAACTTATTGGTATGTTTGGTATATTCGGAGGATCGACTGGGCTTGTTTGCTCTTTGAAGAGTAGCTGTTGGTGCTTGTTATCTGGTGCATTTGCACCTGCGGTGAAGTGGCTGCAGAAATGGCACCGCAGATGCATTGCCTTGTTCGCAGAAGCAAAAAGAGGATAGGTCAGCGAGCTCCACAGAAGCAAAGCATCCTCCGCAGAAGCAAACTCGCTTCTACGGTGGAGGGGTCTGCAGATGCAGAGGGAGGCAGCCTGGCCATAGTCACAGATGTGTGAGGCGCGCCACATAAGTGGGCTCGCAGATGCAGGACTTGGCCGCAGATATGATGTGTCAGTGGTCGAGCGTGTTCCGCAAAAGCGAACAGTTGACTGCAGACTCGATCCCGTAGAAACAGAGGTCCTTCTGCAGGTGCGGAAATACCGCTTGGCAGAAGGGTTGCATTTAAGTCGAGATTTAGGCTCATTTCTTCATTTCTATCACTTGTTGGTCGAACATTGAGCACTTTGAAGAGGGATTTTCACCTAGCTATTGCGCTAGTTGTGCCACCAGTGGATCCAGTTGAGGATCCTATTATTGAGGAGCAGTGCAAGGTTCCTGCAGCAGAGCTAGCCCCTATGGATTTCATGTCTGCACCGGGATTCCAGGAGGTTATGAGCCGTATGTTGTGGTTCATGGATTCTATGACTTAGGCTAGTTTATTTTCAGTGGACCCAGCCACATCTCAAGCGGGAGGAGGAGCACAGACCCCTCCCGCTCGGGCTCGAAGGGCTGCCATATATCAGACCCAGGCGCACTACCTGTCGGCAGAGTTCAGCCAGTTGCCGCAGCTATACCTGATCTCAGACCAGCTGCGGCCGGTGAGCCGCAGAAACTGCTGGACAGATGGACCATGATGCATCGTCCTGTCTTTGGAGGTGAGCAACACAAGGACCCCCAGGACTTTATTGATCGGTGTAGGGAAAGACTGCACAACATAAGGATATTGGAGTCCCACGGGGTGGACTTTACCACCTTACAATTAGAGGGAAGGGCCCGTAAATGGTGGCAATCTTATCTTCTCGGCAGACCAATAGGTTCTCCTCCAATGACTTGGGACCAATTCACATACCTCTTCCTGGACAAATATATCCCCCCCCCCATAGAGGGAAGAGTTGCGGTTTCAATTCGAGAAGCTCCAGCAGGGTCAGATGTCGGTGACCGACTAAGAGGAAAGAATCTCTAAGTTATATCCCCATGCACTTATGATATTTGCCACCGACGCAGAGAGAGTGCGGAGGTTCTTTGTAGGTTTGCACTTTGGTATTCAGGCCACGATGGCCCGAAAGGTTGAAATGGGGACTTTGTACGAGCTAGTTGTGGATATAGCTCGAAGGATCGAGGGTGTCCGTCAGCTGATCCAAGGAACGCGACAAGGGATAAGCGGTTTCAATATTCTAGAGAGTTCATAGGTGCCCGATTTGGGGGAAGAGGTCAGTTTGTGAGGGGTAAGTCTAGCCGGCCCACATATCTAGCATCGCTGCCTCCTCAGGGTGCTCTTGTGCGGATTTATTTCAGTGCCATTCCAGAGATCTTCTACCATCCACCAGCTATTCAGGGTTCCTCCAGTGGGTATTCAGGCCATCAGGGTCAAACTTCAGGTCAGAAGTCCATCGTACCGAGAGGTTGTTTTGAGTGCGGGGATCTTAGTCATGTGCGGAGGTTCTGCCCCAAGCTTCAGAGCAAGGTAGTGCAGCAGGGTCAACAGCCTATGATTACAGCATCACCTGCCACACCAGTCGTCTGGCCGCCCAAAGGCGGAGGGCAAGTGGGTAGGGGTTGTTCTAGAGGTGGAGGCCAGTCACGTGGCACTCAAGCTAGGTTCTATGCTTTTTCGACTAGATCAGATGCAGTAGCCTCAGATGCCGTGATCACAGGTATTATTTCTGTCTACGGTAGGGATGCTTCAGTACTGTTTGATCCAGGGTCTACATATTCATATGTTTCATCTCTATTTTCTCATTTCTTAGGTGTTTCTCGTGAGTCCTTGGGTACTCTTGTTTATGTGCCCACACCAATCTGCGATTTTGTTGTTGTAGATCGGGTCTACCGGTCTTGTATCGTGACATTATGTGGTTATGAGACTAGAACAAATCTTTTGTTTCTTGATATGACAGGCTTTGAGGTCATCTTCGTCATGGACTGGTTGTCTCTATATCACGCTATCCTTGATTGCCATGCCAAGGCTGTTACCTTGGCGATGGTAGAGTTGCCTAGATTTGAGTGGAAGGGTTCGTTTATTAGTGGATCTAGCCAGGTTATCTCTTTTCTGAAGGCTCGGCACATTGTCCAGAAGGGGTTTTTGGCTTTTCTAGATTATGTTCGATATACTACTACAGGGACTCTGGAAATTGATTCAGTGCCCATGGTCCGGGAATTCTCCGATGTGTTTCCTTCTACTTGTGTAGCATGGAGAAGCATGAGCAGCATTTGAGAGTGGTGCTTCAGACCTTGCCGGAATAGAAGCTATATGCTAAGTTCCCCAAGTGTGAGTTTTGTTTAGATTATGTAGCCATTCTTGGGGTATGTTGTATCACGCGATGGTATTAAGGTGTATCCTAAGAAGATCGAGGTAGTTCAGAGTTGGCCTCGTCCTACCACAGCGACCGAGATCAGGAGCTTCTTGGGTTTACTAGGTTATTATCGCCGGTTTGTGGAGGGCTACTCATCTATTACAGCATCGGTGTTAGTGTTTCCTTCTAGTTCAGGGATGTATATTGTGTATTGTGACGCTTCATGTGTTGGTTTGGGTTGTGTATTGATGCAGCAGGGGTAGGTGATTGCATATGCTTCACGACAGCTGAATCCCCACGAGAAGAATTACCTTGTACATGATTTGGAGTTATCCGCGATTGTTCATACTCCTAAGATCTGGAGGCATTATCTTTATAGGGTGTCTTATGAGGTTTAGAGCGATCATCGTAGCTTGCACCATTTTTTCAAGCAGAGGGATATCATTTGAGGCAGTGCAGGTGTCTTAAGTTACTAAAGGATTATGATATTACCATCCTTTATTATCAGGGCAAGGCGAATGTAGTTACGAATGCCTTGAGCAGGAAGACGGAGATTATTTGATAGTTTGGCATTCATTTCAGTAGAGGAGAGGCCACTAGCTTTGGACAATCAGTCCTTGGCTAACAAACTTGTGGGGTTGAATATTTCAGAGCCCAACTAAGTTCTTGCATGCGTCGTCGCCCACTCTTCATTATTCGAACAGATCATGGCTCGCCAGTTTGGTGTATTATAGCTATCAACACTCAAGTACCCACTCAATACCTCTTGGACATAGAGTAATTTTTCCCAATTTAGCTTTCACAAGTACAAATGGGTATTGAAAAAAAGGGTTAATAAAAAGCTCAAGTCATGTTTTACTATCTCTAGGTTCAATCCTTTAATTGGGCTTATTAATCTCTCGGTTGACCCAATTTCTTATTAGCCAAGTTTTCCTAGACTAAGTCTCTCTTTCTCAAGTAGAGACCAAGTCAAATAGACATGAAATAATGTTTGCAACCATTAATTCCATAATTAAAAGCAAGAACAAGGCTAAATAATAAACACTCAACCATAAACAAGCAATAAATTAAACACCCATTAAGTTTACACTCTAGGGTTGGGTCACAACCCTAGTGAAAATTTATCTAATCATGCTTAAAATAGAAGAAATAGAAGAATAAATGATAATTAAACCCATATTGCTAATTAAATTGATAAACTCTATGTTCAAAAAGCTCAAAATAGCAAAAACTACTAAAAAGAGTAAAAGGAACTGTCTACTGTAGCAGCTGATGTCAAAAGTTGATCTTAAAAAATGAAACTCTTCTATTTATACAGGGCTAGAAATTTCAGACAAAATGCCCTTTTGGAGGTTCAGCGGCTGCACAATTCCATGTGCAGTCCGTACTTTTCTTCAGCTTGTCAGGATTGGAAATCTGCGGCCGCATGATTCTGGACTGCAGTCGCACTGAATTCTTTCTGTGGTCCGCAGATTTGTAACTGCAGCCGCACCTTGCTATTCTGGGGTCCGCAATATTGTAACTACGAGGCCGCATAGCTCTTCTTCAGCGGGCGAACAATAATTGTGCGGTCCGCACTTTAGATGGTCTTGAAATGCAGAATCTTTAAACTTTATTCTTGACCCAGCTTCTGCAGCCTCACAATTCATGTGCGGACCACACTTTGCACCAGTCTCTAATAGATTTTTCTTCACAACCTGTGGTCACAGATGATATTCTACAGTCTGCATTTATGAGCTTTTGTGCCTTTTTTTGTCCTTGAGTTCAAATTACTCCTTCTTGAGTTGGATTTCATCTCGTGAGATCATCTTCCAATATTCCTGCAATTAAGCAAATTTCATCAGTTTTCGGGAACACATTAAATGCTTTGAGTCAAACGAAAGCTAAAGGGCGCTAATAAGTAGTCAAAATCCCCATTTATCAGACACCATGTTTGGCACACATATGTGATGACCAGATAGGCCATCTTATATTCTAGAACCTAATTCTGTGTCCCGAAGCCTTAAATACCTCACCTTATCCTTCCTCAATTTACGTGCGCAGTCCGGGCATCTTTTCGAAAAGCTTTTATGTTAAAAACTGAGAAAAATATAAAATTTTGCCTTAAAATCCATTTGAGTTGACTCCGGTCAACGTGTTGAGCAAACAGACTCTAATTTGTGTTTTGACGGTCCCGATGGGTCTGTATTATGATTTAGGACTTGGACGCATGCCCATAATCAAATTCGGAAGTCCCTAGCCCGAGTTATCGCATTTTGTAGAAATTTGAAAGCTAAAGGCTTAACGAATTTGAAATGCTTGACCAAAGTTTGACTTTTTGGATATCGGGCCCATATTTTGGTTTCGGAATCCGATATAGGTCCAATACAATATTTCTAACTTTTCTGTCAAATTTGGTGAGAAACAAAATTGGTTTGACGTGATTCAGATGTCCGGTTGTGAAAATAGAAGTTTCAAACTTTTCTTAAAAAATTCATTTGATTTGGTGTTCAATTCATAGTTCTGGGCGTTATTTTGGTGATTTGATCACACGAGCAAGTTTTTATGATATTTTTAGAATTGTATGCATCGTTGGTTTAGAGCCCCCAGGGCTCGGGTGAGTTTCGGATAGGCTACGGAGTGAAATTGGACTTAGAAAATGTTACTGGTGTTTCAGTTCTGGTGCAGGCCTCTGATCTCGCATTTGCGAGATCAGGCTTCGCATTAGCGACCTCTGATGGATTCGCATTTGCGAGCTACTCATCGCATTTTCAAAGAGTACCTGGGCCACATGATGTTCGCATTTGCGAATAATTCATCGCATTTGCGAAAGGGGTCAGGTGGGGACAGTGATCGCAAATGCGATCAAATGGCTGCATTTGCAAAGAGTCAGTGTTCGCATTTGCTAACTTTTCATCACAAATGCGATGAATGCATAGTTGTGATGGTCTTCGCAATTTCGATAAATTCTTCGCATTTGCGAACCCCGGGTCGGAAATGCAACGTCTACAACTTATCAAAACTTAACTTAGACGGGAGTTTTGGCTCATTCTTCAAATTTTCAAAACAAGAAAACCTAGAGGCGATTTTTCAAAGAACGTTTCTTCCTCAAATCATTGGTAAGTGATTCTAAACTATTTTCGTCCATTCTTTCACTACATTTCCTAAGATTTCAAAATAAAATCTTGAGTTTTCATGGTGGAAATTGGGGGATTTTTGTAAATTGGGGATTTAGACCTCAAATTGAGGTCGGATTCCAAATAAAATCACATAACCGGGCTCAGGGGTGAATGGGTAATCGGTTTTTGGTCTGACCTTAGGGATTGGACTAAGAGGGCCCGAGGGTTGACTTTTTCAACAATGGCATAAATTGAATTCTTTGCAATCTGGGTAGTTCCTAAGGCTTAATTTGAATTGTTTGGTTGGTAAATTGCTAGATTCTATTGGTTCGGAGGCTTGCTTGAGAGGCAAAGTTTGATTGATATTTGAGTGGACCTTTTGGAGTGAGGTAAGTGTCGTGGTTAACCTTGAATTGAGGGATTAGGACTTGCTTCTTTATTTTCTAAATGTTTAGATGTTGGGTACAATGTATATGTGAGGTGACAAGTACTTACGCGTTGTTGTCGGGTTAAAGCATGCGGGTGTGACTTATTCCTTGTAGTAGATGACTTACTTTGATCCGCTATCCATGCTTAGACTAGTGACTTGCTAAATTGATAGTTCTTATTGTGTGTACGGGCTTTTGGTGATTCTTCAGTATTGAATCCAAAGTTGAGATTGGTATTGGGGAACCATCGTCGAGGTAAAGCTTGTTATTGTTGAAATCTATCTCCCTACTTTATATTTGTTCATTATTATGTGGTGAGGGAGAGTGTTAAAGCACGAAGGGTGATGTCGTTCCATATTTTGGGTGTTAAAGCATGAAAGGTGATGTCGTGCCATATTGTGAGTGTTAATGCACGAAGGATGATGTTGTGCCATATTAAGAGTGGTAATGCACAAAGGGTGATGTCGTTCCATGTTAATGCACAAAGGCTGATGATGCGAGGCTAGAATTCATGGTTTAACATGTTATATGCCCTACATTTTATGTGCGTTAATGATAAAAATACACTTTTTATGTGCATAATAGAGTCTATTTCATGTGTAGGTGAATTGGAGATGGAAGCCGAGCTAAAGGGATGCAAATACATCAAAAATACGCTCAAGAGGCGAGGAGTAGTGCATTGGGCTATAGCCGGGCGTTTGAGCTCAAACGCCTGACCCTGCCTGGCGTTAGCCAGGCGCCAGAGCCCAAATGCCTGACCCTGCCTGGCGTTAGCCAGGCGCCAGAGCCCAAATTCCTGACCCTGCCTGGCGTTAGCCAGGCGTTAGATCCCAAACGCCTGTCTTAACCTGGCGTTATCCAGGCGCCAAGGCCCAAACGCCAGGCCCCTGTTCCGGCTAAATTCGAGTTTTTGAAGAGATTAAGTGTCTCCCGGTTGGAATAGAAGTCTCCTACACATTTAGGGTTTATCCCAAACATATAAATAGACCCCAAAAACACAACTTGAAGGGGGATTCGAAGAGTGGAAGTCATTAAAGTGAAGAAAAACCTGTGGATTACTAATCAACAAAGCAAAAACATAAATTTTTATCTCCTTAGTTCATTACTCTGTAATTCAATTATGCACGTTATTTTAGATTTGATA
>ML427194.1:1198-23325 GCA_005239525.1 Nicotiana knightiana | reverse complement strand
AAATTTAAAGTTAAAAAAAAAAAAAAAAAAAAAAAAAAAAAAAAAAATCTCATCCCTATATATTTTATTCAATTTTAGTTGGTAAGCTAAGATATCTATGTCCTAACAACTCATAATTGGAAGCCAAAAACTTCTACCCCCACCCACCCCCCTTAACAAAATAATTTGCAAAGTTTCACGTTCGAATTTCAGTGGAGGTAAAAATATTAGGCGATTTTTTCATTTGTCCAATCTCTAGTGATAGAATTACTCGGTATGTGTGCTGATAGGAGGTAAGTGAATACTCCCGTTGAATTAATAGAGGTGCGAGCAAACTGACTCGAATACCAGAACTATGAAAATAATAAAAATTAGCAAAAGTTAGATAAGGGAATTAAAGATAAGTGGCCATTTTTAATTTTAAAACATATGTTGACTAAATTGCTATGTAGTACAGCATTTGCAAGGTATCTAATACTACCAATATCTTCTTAGATTTATTATATATTTATGTGTTACAAGAACAAGGTTGAGTTGGGAGATATAATGCAGTGACATGGTAAAAAATTATTTATTGCTTTTTTTTCCGAATATCAAATAAGAATTATTATAGACGAAATTCATCTATTCTTATATGACATTTGAGCCAGATGATATGAAAATTTGTACATTATCATTATATATAAATTAAAAATCTTTAAATTATAGATATCTCTTGTACGAGAAGAAAAGGTTATCGCTATCTTTCAATCAAATTCTTTTAAAGTCTCTAAAAAAAATGCCAATAAGTAACTGCATGCAATATTAATCCCTAACAAGTTCACCGCCAAGAGTTGTGGTGGAACGGATAAAATCTCCCATTCATCAGAGATTTTATAAATGGAAAAAGTTATGGTAGGAAACATTTTTCCTTTTCCTTGGTTTTAAGCCGCGTGAATCTGAATTTGTCGGGACTCCAAACCGAACATAAGCAGAAATCTATCTTTTAATGAATGTGAATATATATGTAAAAACTATTTACATAACTAAAATACCTAACTTCTATCTTTATCAGCTTGTGTAAAATAACATGATTCTTTCAATTTTCAAACAAATCCCACCACTAATCTGAACCTATAGCCTATAAGCATGGCTTTAAGAGATCAATTAAATATGGATTTAAAGCATATTTGAGGTACAAAATATGGATTTAAAGCATATTTAAGGAATCTTTTACAGCTAATTCAGTGCATTAAAGATCTCTTAATCAATCTTAGCCATTTTCCTTGACATTCATAAATCCTTTTGAGTTTATTCTCAGTGGAGAATAAAGCTACTTTAAGACGTAAAGTCCACTGTTTAATGAAAACCTTCTTTATTTACTGGAATACAAACTATAGAATCATTCAGTTTAATAGTGATTAAATTATAAGTAAGGTTATGGTGAAGAATATTATATGCATTTTAGAAATATTAAAATCCCCATGTATTTCACAAAGTATGCTGTACACTTGAGGCCTCTTCTTAACGGAGGCAAAAAACAAGATCTAGAGTCAGTATGTTCAGAATGAATATAATATTATTTTATATAATTAATCATATATATATATATATATATATTTTCAATATGCTTTTGCGTATGTATACTATGGTTCGAGGAGAAAGCGATCAGTTCTGTTGAACCTAGCGAGAGCAGGGGCGAAGCTATGTGTGGCCAAGAGTGGTCAATTGAACACCCTTCGCCAAAATATTATACTGTATATATGATAAAATGTTCTAGTTATTGATAAAAAATGACTTTGAACACCCTTGCGTAGTCCATTGCAAAGGATATTTAAGTTCTAAACACTGTTATTGAATTTTCTGGTTTCATCACCGATAGAAATTGTCCTATCACAAGAGGAAAAACTCATTGTTTTCAACTCGATCTATATGTTATGTGCAAAATAAAGAAACTTAAAATGTATATATATATTATATGATTATACTCGTTTTGAACTCTTTAAATCTAGATCCTAGATTCGTCTCTCATTCGTTCGAAACCGTGTATTGGAATGGGAATAATGCTTGATATACAAGGAGATGGAACTCAGCTACATGTATATTTCTTGAATGAGGATAATCTCACAGATTAAATAAAGAAAGAGTGAGGAAGAAAATGATGAGCAGATGATGATCTAGATAGGGAGTGGAGGGGGAACAGGGGCGGAGTTAGAGGAGCAAAACGGGATTCATTCGAACCCTTTTACCGGAAAGATCACGCTGTGTTTACAAGATCAAAGTTTTTATTTTATTTATATATAGTAGATATCGAATTCTCTTAGCGAAAATTCTATTTCCGCCACAGCAAAGGGGTGAGGGGTGAGAGATTGAGAGGTAGATTAGTTGATTGAACATTTGAAAGACAAGTACTGAAAGCTTGTCATGTGTCTCAGATGAAAATGCCATTTTTCTAAAGGTCAATTAGCTGAGAGAAATAAGCATTGTTTTCAGCAACGACCAGTGGGATCAAATTCCCAAAAAGTTAGTAGCAAAATCAAGAAAATTCAGCTCAAACATTAATGTAAGACATGTTATTAATAGAACCCCAGCACATGAGCTTTTATCCAGTAGAAGAACTAATTAAAACGCTTATTGCCATTACATACATCTATTTTTTAATGTTTCACTATAGTTATTTACTAGTATTGAAAAAATAAAAGGGTCGCGTGCACAAAGCATCCGGCATTCACGCAGGGTTCGGGAAAAGCCGCACATGCAATCGGTGTAATATAGACAACCAATCCTAATACAAGCATCACTGATTCAATAGCTTGCCGCACCCCAAACGGTGTGATATAGGCAACCAACCCTAATACAAGCACCACTGATTCAACAGCTTGCCGCACCTGCGGTGTGATGTAGGCAATCAACCCTAATTCAAGCATCACTGACCGACTAATTCAACGGCTTGAACCCGTAACCTATAGGCTTTCTATCCAAGATCTCTTTAGGCTAATGGCAAAAAATTCTATTTTCTTTCCATAATCTATGGTTGATAAAATAGAAAAACATGAAGAGGAACGTAAATCAACTAATCAGTTATAGTAATAGCACTACTATAATAATTTAAATATAAGTATATATGTGTGCGTTACTCCCATGACAACAAAAGTGAATATGAGGATTGCATTCTCAAACCATTTCAGAACATCAAGAGTGGAAGAGTATTTTCAGAATTCAGAGTTACAAAACCAAGAACAATAAACAAGAAAAAAAAATTAAAACCCCCTAAAATAGAAGTGGAAAATAAGTCCAACAATCACTAATTAGACTACTAGTACAAACATGGTACACTAAATTCTCTTACCTTTATGATTCAAGAACCCTAATTTCTTCATTGATCCAATCGGTTTTCGTTCGATATAAACAACGCAACTCTAATCTTCAAGAATTAGTCAGCTTAGCCCTCATACTACTGATATCACGTAAAATGGAACGAAGGGAGTAGCTTTTAGACTCCAAATGGTAGCTGACCATTAGGCATATTCAAAGGAAGATTAAAGAATGGAAATCCAGATGAAGGGTCAGGAAATTGATTATTATTAACACCACCACCACCACCGCCGCCACCACCACTATTAGGGCCATTGCCACTAGAGACTTGTGATACCTGTGGTTGAATTTGGAGACTTCCTTCATCTTCCTCTAATGGCAATCTCTCATATGCAACATTTGTAAAAGATGAAGCTATAACAATAACTGGTCCAGAAGCAATTAATTCCCCTACAACACTTCCTCCAACCACTTGTCCTTGTCCACCAGCCAAGAAAATGGTTAAGCTCGTCGCACCTGTTGAAAATATAATTAAGTAAATAGAACTGTATTTTCATCGGTTATGGAGCCAAGAATCCTAACAAAGGGATTTACAAGAAAAGCAAGAATGCCATATCTTATAGTGTAATTCTTGAACCCCTCTTACCACTACATTTAAAACTTCCCTTATGTCAAGGGGATTCAAGAACGTATAGATATACAAAAAGTTGTTTTTACCCTATTACTACAGTAATATTTTTCGACGAAGGAACTCCTTCATTGAAATTAGCTATGTGCGCTACAGATTTTCTCTAACAATATAAGTTTTTAGATGAGATGGTCATAACATAAGGAACCCCTTCATCGAACATATAAAAAAGTTTGTTTTCCCCCTAATACTAGGATATAATTTTACGACGAAGGAGATTCAGTTAGTTGAACTTAGCTCCGCTACTGATTTTTTAAATTTTTTTAGATGAGATGGTCATAAAATCTCGCACCTGGAGGAGCTGGTGGAGGCAAGAAAGAACCAGAAAGTGAAAGAATCTCAAATCTTCCATGCAATGTAACTACAGAACCAGCTGCCGCAGGTTGTCTAATGCTCACATTTGTTACTGTCCCACTACCACTTAATATACAGATCCCACGTTGTCTTCTTCGAGCATAAGTTGAAACACACTCAAAAACATCACATCCATTTCCAATCTCCAAAATATGTGCTCTTAAGGTATTTGCACTTTCCCTAGTGATGATTACTGGTGGTTTTGCCTTGTTCTTGGATCCCGGTGGCCGGCCTCTAGGTCGCCGACCAACAATATCACCTGTAAAAGAAAAATATAATTAAGTAAATAAAAGTAGGTTCTTTCTAACAATTTAAATTATTAGAGAGACTGTCACATAATTCAACATAATACCAAACCAGACAAAAGGTCTTGGATTCAAGATTTCAAGGTGAGGGGACGTGTTGACCGAAAGATATAATTAAGTAAATAAAAGTATGTTCTCTCTAACCTTGATTCTGGTGACCGCCACTGTCGCCGTGGTGATGGTCATCGGAAAACTGGCTTTTGTTGTTAACTTCAATATCATCAGGTTGTCTTTGGAGATTGAAGTCAGATGGGTGGTGAAGTTGATGAACAAAATGAGTGCTTAAATCCAAACCAGCCATATTGACCAAAACATCAAAAGTACAACAAACACAAGAAAATTCAAGAAAACTATAATAAAAAAAAAGAAAATATTATAAAAAAACTGCTTTTTTGTTGTTGTTTAATATAGGGAAGTGGAGGAAAATGGAAAGATATAAGGCTTAAAAAAGATGGGATTATTATTTTTTTTTAATATCAAGATTTGAATATAGAGATTAGAAAACAAGACTTGCCTGCAGCTTGTGCTATGGGGATTTGGTTTTTGAGTGCAAAGAAAGGGAAGGGAGGAAGAAGGAGAGAGAGAGAAGAGTGAGAGGGGGACAAAGACTCAAACAAACGCAGTCATTTCTTTCTCTCACCCTAAAGTTTAAATATATATGTATAAAAATAATAAGGGATTCAAAATTATTTGTTTATTCAACTACTACAGGTTTTATTAAAAGAGAAATATTATGGAGTATTAGAGTTTAATTTTTATATACTAACGTTACACAGTCACAAAATCATCTTTGTTTAAAGGTTGACACTTATTTGCTGAAAAATTACGCCGTGTAGTTGAGTATCTGTGTATGTTTATATATTTCTGTATATTTTGGTTATCCTTAATGAAAATCTCGGTTCCGCTACTGTATTAAAGTAAAATTATTTTTTTAATTAGGTCATGATAAAAAATAATTACATGTAACAGCCTATAACAAGTAAAATTAGTATCCTAAAGATACAATAAATTATTTACTACAACATGTTAAAATACACTAATAATACAGTTTTTTTATATAAACTAAATCTAGAATGATTAGAGAGTAAAATAAACTTGTTAATTAGCGCGTTGAAAGAAGCAGATTTACTGATAAAGTACGTTAGTTGACAAATGAATGCTTCTACTTTTTTTTCTTTTTTTTTTCTTCTTCTTTTTTTTGTGTTTAAAGTATTTGTAATATATTATTTGGTTTGAAATTAATCGACGTTGACAATGAAATGTAAGAACAATATAGACTCCTTAATTTTGAGTGTGAATTCTGGCTAGATTATAGTCTAAAAAGAAACGAGAATCTTATAGAAGACTTCAAGTTTTGTGTAATGACAATTTATAAGTTTTTAATTTACATCATTAAAATAAATTGACATATATACTACAATAACGTGTTATATATAACATTAACCTACATTATTGTATCAACTTGTTTACAAAGTTGACGTATATAAGACAGAAACTAAGCCTTATCCTCAATTAGGTAAGAAGCATATATATATATATATCAACGAATTTAGTGCAAAGGCTCATTTAGTCTTCTTTCTTTCTTGAAAACTTGGTTCATATTTTTTAGTACTTGGCGCGTTTAACTTTTTTATTTTTTGAATCTCTGTAGTGAAAATTCTGCATCCGCCCGAGCCCCGGCCATTACCCTGAATCTAGAGACCCAAAGTAATAAAAAATAAAGAGGTGTACAATATATTGATGGCAGTAAACAGTTGAAAATTATAATAATTACGTGAAATGAATGTAAATATTTTTTATTACTAATGTTTGTAAGAAGTCAATATTTAGGGAATTAGAAGCAAGTTGGATTAGGGGTGCGTAGGAAATCATGGCTTTCATGTTTTACAAGTGTATTATTGTTTTAAAGAAATAAAATGATAATGAAAGAATATATTTTAGTATTATATGAAAACCTTGCTTAGATTTATGTGGGTAGGGTTAGATGTGGTTTGATGGATTTGTGAGGTGTAAAAGATTTAATCATGGTTAAGGATCTCAAAGTGTTGACCATGTTTTAATGCTACTCAAAGATAAACGTGAAGATGAGAGAACACCACCAACCAACACGGAGCTAATGTTCGCGTTACGGGTTTCATCAAATCCTATAATTTTGGTACATATATGTCTTTAAAAAAATATTATATTTAGAATCTAATAATATAAAAAAATTAGAATCCTGAATTCATAAATTTCAAATCCTGATTCCATCGTTACTACCAAAAGATGCAGTGAATGAATGAGATTACTTCACTCCTAATCAAGGATTTGGACTCAAACCCTAAAAATGAAGAAATCCCTCACAACAAAATGTTTTTTACTTACACGAATCTGAATTAATAGGGCTAGTGAGTTCGAAAATTCTAATATCAAATGATTATAGAAAAAAGAGAGACTATAGTCGTATTAATTTATGTTAAATAAATTTTATATTGAAGAAAAACAATTAATGGATGGGGAAGAGTGGCCAAGTGGGAGATGGAAGCAGCGGCGGATGGATCCCACTTTTGTCCTCTCCAAACCACCCTGGACGGCTTTCTTTGTAGTCTTCTTTTTGCTTTGGGCCACCCTTGCTTGACTGGCTTATTTTTTGGCATTTGTTGCATAAGAACCAATGATTTGACCCCACTCGTCTTTCGTAGGGAGTGCTTTGTCTTTTTAAGTAAAATATTTGGTGCAAATTCGAATTAGTCCGACTTGTAAGTAAGTATCGAATATCAGAGAAAAGATAAAAAAAAATTAACAGACAGGTCCCTCGGCCAACCGTCACTTGTCTGTCTTTGCTTAGGAAAAGATCGAACCACTATCTCTTGATTGATTTGATTTTTTCTACCTTTGTAACTCGTTCAATAAGTTCACTAGCAATACACCAATACAATACTAGCTATAGCAATAACTAGTACAATGGGTCCGGGGTCGAGTGAATTCAGTAATAGACGCACGTTGGTATACTAGCATTTCGTCTCCTTTTAGGGAGAGCTAATGGGGGTATTTTGATTTGTAGGTAATAAAATCTACTATCTCGGTATAGAAGAAAGGAGCGAATAGTTATGTGAAGTAAACTTGTGTAAGAGCGTATGAACTATATCTCATTTATAAGTTTAAATTAGATTATAATTCAATAATTCTTCTCTAATGTTGTTCGTTGGTCAATAATCAATTAAAGTTCATTATACCATATTTATGCAACTCGTGCATGAGTGGTATCTTATAGTTTTCGTAAAGCAGAGCAGTCAAAGAATGAATTAAAGGAAATGATTATTCTTATAAAATGACTATTTTCACAATATTTAGATCTAAAACATATTTTCTATCGTGCTGATCTGGTCTTTTTTGGCCAATCAAATCAAAAAATTGTGTTAATTATTTTATATGAGATTCTGAACTCAAGGCGTCTGCTTACTCTAATTTTATGTTAATTAATTTTGATGTTCATAAATTTAAGTTAAAATATTAGAGATGAGGTATTTATTTATTATGCCTTGTTTGGTAGTCTGGAATTAGGAATTAAACCCCCATACATCTATGTGGAACAAACATACAACATTTGATTTTATACTTTTAATTCATTATAGCTACTTGTTATTCAACGAATAAATAAAGGTACAAAGGCGTACACCTTTATTTTTATTTATAATCAACAGAATATGCTATTGTCTGGGTAAGTGTTAAAAAACAATACTTCAGTTTCAGTCACTGAAACATATACAATATTGATAGAAGAATTATTATTTTTTGGGAACATTTAAAAATTAAATATTACGTACTTAAATATATTAACTATTGTTTTTGGTGCTATTTTAATAGTATGCTTAAAATTAATAATTGACTTAATTCTTGCATCATAACCTTTCAAGATTTGGAGTGATAAGGTTAAATAACAATCTACACGAAGATATGTCATCTTAATTATCTGTTGGGGTATTTGGCTATATTAGCTACCATATTTATTAATATTTAATGTTAATTATAATTTTGCTGTTCATTAAATTAAAGTGTCAGATTAGCATACCAAAACAGTGTCCAATTATTGAGCTCAATTGTTCAACTTAAATCACCATGAAATATTCTATTAACTAAATAAATTACTTTAAATACTCAAAAGTTTTCGCACATTATATTACAGTGTTGGAGTCGAGTGGAATTGTGTTTTCTATTCAATAAATAAAAAGCTTTGGTCTAAAGCTAAATGTGAACAAACCATATGAACCCATGATGAAACAAAAAAGGTGTCGGTACACGTTCCAAATAATAGGAGGCAAACTTAGGTTTTTCATTTGTGTAGCAATCAATAATGTCGAATATGAAACATCATCGTGAATTGGAAATAATATACGTTTCTGGCCCCTTAAATGTCATATTACAACAACAATAATAAAATTCAATGTAATCTCACAAGTAGGGTCTGAGGATGATAGTATATACACTGACCTTACCCTTAATTTATGCACAGATATGGAGCTAGCCCATCGATTACGGATCCGACCGAACCTAGTAACTTTGGTCCAAACTCTACATTTATCTTATAAAATTCATTAAAAGCGCCACCTTAAACATTATATTGAAGGCAACAAATGAAAGTACCACTCATTATCTTGAGCTCAAGTTATATATATATATATATGTATTATAATTTACACACAATAAGCCCACACACTAATTAAGTTCAACTCTATTGCAATTTTATAGTTTTTAGAGTGAGAAACTCTCACTTCTCACTACACACAGTGAAAAATACACCCAAGATACCTAATATATCACCAGAATCACCGGATATTAACCACATGGAGGAGGATACTAACCCAACACACTCTTACAAGGAAATGCTCCTAGACAAGAAGGATACTTCCCAAACGGAATACTACACAATAGATCTTGATAAATCAAGATGCGAGTTAAAGGGAAGGGAAAACCTAGGCCCTATCATCCTCTCTCAAGAGGATAAAAAATGGCTATATGAGACATGGCGCTTCTCAGTCACTATAAAAAATTTTGGTCGACAGCCACATCACCTTCTCCGATCCAAACTAATTGAACTATAGTACCCCTCCGAACAGTTAATCTTGATTGACCTAGGATAGGACTTCTTTATAGTCAAATTTGGAAAGGAAGAAAACCTGATCAAGACAATACACCAAGGCCCATGGTTCATATCGGGATACTTCCTCTCAGTTAGAAGGTGAGAACCAAAATTTGTCCCACAAGAAGTCACCCTATCTCTCACTGCTATATGGGCGCGACTACTTCAACTGCCAACCGAATTTTACGACAAGGAGGTACTAAAAAAGTGGGCAGAAGGGAAATTTTTCAAAGTTGATACGTGCACATCAGCTATGCTACGAGGTGGATATATGCGAATTTGTATTCAAATCCCACTGGAAACACCAGTTACGACATCCGTCACCATTGGGGACCACAAACAAGCGGTGGTATATGAAGGGGAAAACATCCTCTGTACAGGATGCGGGAGGTTAGGACTCACCCTAAGAGTGTGAACACACAGTCAGAATCCCCCTCCCCCTTCAAAGGACCAGTCAGAATGCTCCAATGCTAAAGCCAATGACGACGAGCAAGAGGAGTGGAAAATGATAATCTTCCTCAGAAGAAGAAAATAGGGACACCCCCTACGACAACTCCAAACAACAACAACCCAGGGAAAGAAATGTAAAGGCACCAGTTCAACAAACGACATCCAAGTCCGAATGCTTGATGCAAATTCCGGTAAGTTCCTTGAAACAAAAACCTTCCGCTATAATTCGAAAAGTAACCCTATGCAAGACACCAACTCAAATCATGGGACAAAGGGTAACACTTCCCTTCCCACGAACCAGCCCACTAGGAACCAACCCACAAGAGAGCGGCCCAATACGAGCATGAAAACGAAAGCGGGACCAGAGAGGAGAGATCCATTATCTAGCAAATACCAGGGGCCTACACTTAAAAAAGAAAGTGTCCAGGTGGCCCCCAAGGGTAACTAAGTCAACAGGCCCTAAGGGAAGCCGGTCAGCTTTTCAGGGTGAGGCCCACCAAAATCCCAAACCCGCATGTACCAAAGAGCACCACACCCACTCCACCAAAAGCAATACTAATGATGGCCCCTACAGAGCTACTTCACCCTTACCAAAGCACTCCGCAAAAAAACATCTTCATGGATATTCAAGTGCCATCCCTGATAAACCCCCAAAACTCAAGTGATTTAACAATCTCCGTCAACTCAACCGAATCCTCCTTTATATATGACTTCAGTGTATTAGACACAGGTTACAAAATTTACAACACGGGCGTCGATTGAACCCCGTCATCAGTCATGACCCTAGATTACCCCAAAAATACTCTAATTAATACCAGCCCAAAAAAAGAAAAAAAAAAACCAAAAATGGATCAACCCCCCAAACCCCCAACTGTTCAGACTTCCATCCCTCTGCCACAAGACCATACGCCGGTGTCTTGGTTTGAAATTGCTCTCCATGGCCAGGGACTATGCTACAATTTCAGCTGGGAAACCATTCGATAACCCTGATCATCCAAAACCCGACCCATCTGGCAAGAGTCACAACAGAATCCCTAAACAGGGGTTTGGCAACGTTTGGAGCCCATCTATGGCAATCAATGATTCTACAGAACAGTTTCAACCCTCTGCAGCCAACTAATGACATGCGATGAGTACACAACCTCATGCAGCAGATCTTCAACACCATCCCATTCTTCCCAGACCCAGCAACGCTGGACCCATCTGCGACACCCCAGTTCTCAGTACTGGAACAATGGTCTCAAAAGGACCCTTCGTCTTCAACACCAGAGAAACAACATTCAGCTCCACTGGGGAAGATCTCGAAAGAGATAACAAAATCCCTAGAGATACTCAAAAGTGAGGAAACAAACAAGGAGAAGGATCCCCAGAACTCTTATTTCCTAACGAGAACGGACTCCCTATGGCTAGAGGCAGTGAGAGCAGTAGAGTTTAGTGTGGATTACAGCGAGATGCTGAGTCTTCTCTATCCCAAAAACCTTGCTAGATGTGGATTAAACTTGTCCTCTCATCAGAGCCAAGGAGTGTTGAAACCACTCTTGACCCTAACTCCAGTCATGAGATCCCAGACACCATTAGCAAGGAGGAAGGAAATGATGCCTAACCAGGGAAAGGACAAGGCACTGACAGTAACTACCCCAACAAACCCAAACCCCCTAATGAACTTTATCATATGGAATGTTAGGGGGCAAACAATGCGGAGTTCACAAGACACTGTTCAAAGATGATCAAGATGCATAAACCAGCAATGTTAGTCCTGTTAGAGACCAAAGTGGAAGATCACAATAAGCTTACGGAAGACCTACAATACGACCTGCATATTCAGTTCCCAATAGTGGGCCACTCTGTAGGCATCATCATCATGTGGAATGAGACCATCCTTCAGGTAGATGAAGTAGCGATTACATCACAAAGTATCCATGCAATGGTTAGGGTGCTACCCTCCAACCCCCTTGGTTTTTTGGCTATTTATGCAAGAATTTATCTAGAGGTTCGAAAAACCCTTTGGGAAAACTTGATTGATACCTCTAAGTACTTAAATGGTAGTTGATTTATGGTTGAGGACTTTAATGAAGTACTGAAAGCAAGAGATAAATTTGGGGTAGCTGTATTAACATATGCAGAAGTAACTTATTTTGGAATTTTATTAACCAGTGCAAACTAGTTGGCCTAGGCTATAAATGAAGTAAGTACACTTGGTCCAACAAGAGATAAAAAAATAGGACAAGCCTAATCCTAAGAAGAATTGATTAGTGTTTTGCTAACAACTGTTGGATAAATGAATTCCCAGATACTTCTGTTACCCATTTAGTTAGGGCTCACTCTGATTACTGCCATTTCCTTGTCAAGCTCATTAATAGCACCCAAGTTGTTAATGCCAAGCTCTTTAGATTTGAATCCATGTGGCGCAGTCACCCAACCTTCCCAGCCTTAATCCAAGATTCCTTCCCGACTCACTCCTCCTTAATCCCTTCATCTCTTAGATTCAAAAATAATGTCATCAATTGGAATAAGCTTACCTTTGGAAACATATTTCACAAAAATAAGAGACTATTGGCCAGGATAGTTGGGATCCAGAAATCTACTAACTACCAATTTAGTCATTTCCTCCAAAACGTTGAAAACACTCTCATAGAGGAACTTGACTCAATACTTAAAAATGAAGAAGACCTCTGGAAATTGAAATCTAGGATACGCTGGCTCTTTGATGGAATGCCAACACCAGATTCTTCCACACCACTACTCTTAATAGAAAAAGAGAAATAAAATCCTCTCCCTAAGGATGAGGCAGGGAATTGGCAGCACGAGCCTCATGAAATCAAGGACTCCATTGTCAGTTTTTTTCAAGGACCTTTACACATTTTTTCACTCACAATCCCCTATCTCCACTACCACTACTAGCCCAAAGAATCCATCACTAGCCATTGTGCAAAAATCCAACATGGTTCCCCCTCCCCCAGTGATAGTGAAATCAAAAGTGCTATCTCTTTCAAACCCTTCAAATCCTCGGGACCTGATGAATTACATCCATTCTTTTATTTGAAGTACTGGACTTTGTGGGAAGGATGTCATCCAATTCTGCAAAGATTGCTTCTCAACTGTAACAATGCACCCCAGTATGAATGAGACCCTTATGTGCTTAATTCCAAAGTGCCCATAGGCCTCCATGATAAAGAACTTCAGGCCTATAGGTCTATGCAACACTGTCTACAAAACTGTGACCAAAATCCTAGTCAACAGAATTAAACCATACCTGGCCCACATTATTGGTCCTAGTCAGGAAAGCTTTCTCTCCAACAAGAGAGCCTCTGACAATGCCATCATTGTCCAAGAATAGATCACCCACATTGAGAAAATGAGAAGCATAATACCTCATATGAACCTAAAGATTGACTTGGAGAAGTCCTTTCAAATGGTCCTTCATTAGGGACACCCTCCAAGCTTTCAACTTCCCCTTTGGCACCATTAATCTCATCATGTCCTGTGTAAGCTCATCTTCATTCTCTATTCTAGTGAATGGGGATCAAACCAACTCATTCAAACATACTAGTGGCATCAGGCAGAGTGACCCCCTCTCCTCTTACCTGTTTATTATGTGCATGAAAATACTCTCCAGGGCTATTGAGAAGGATGTCCAAAATAAGGAGTGGTGTCCAATTATCATAAGTAGGCCTGGTCCCAAGATCTCCCATTTGTTCTGTGCTGATGATTTGACTCTATTTGCAAGTGCTGACCAAAAAAATTGCTCCACAATCATTAGCACTTTAAACTCCTTCAATCAGTCCCCAAGCCACAAAATCAATCTTGCTACATCAAAAGTTTATTTCTCTGCCAATTGCCAACCCCACCAAATGGAGTCCAACTCCAACAGTCTGTCCATTCAGGCCTCAACTACCTTTGGCAAATACATGAGTTTCCCCATCTTCTACAAAAGTCCAGTCAATAGTGATTTCTAGTTCATCATTGATTACATGCACTCCAAAATGGTTGGTTGAAAAACTAATCTCCTAAACATGACTGGGAGAAATACCCTAGCAAAAGCCTCTCTGAACAGTATCTCTAGCTATGTCATGCAATTCATCAAACTCCCCTTAGAAACTTCTAATGAGATTGATGGAGTTCAAAGAAATTTCATCTGGGGCACCATACAAAATAAGTAGAAGATGCACATAGTGGGATGGAACACTGTCACAAAGTCTAAGTCCCAGGAGGTCTGAGAATCCAAAGGGCAGAGTTGAAAAACAAAGCTATCCACTCAAGACTTTCTTGGAGTCTCTTTCAGAACACATCCTCCCTTCGGAAAAAATTCTTATTGCAAATCACTGTAACTGGCGACACCCCCCTAAAAAAGCAAAATCAGCCAGTTGGCAATGCATTCTCAAAGGGTGGAAAACATGTTCACAAGTCAGGACATAGGTGGTTCACAAAGGGAACAGAGTCAGCTTCATAAATGAACCCTGGATCCCAAACCACTCATCCATTAGGACTATGGTTGAAGATCCCCTAACACAAGCTGACCTATCAACCATGGTTGCTACAATCTACAACAATGGGGTTTGGGATCCTTCTTTCATCTCCCTAAACATCCCTACAAACATAAAAAACATGCTTTTAACCACTTTCATTCCACCCAATCCTATATGGAGGATAGGATAATCAGGGGAAACACTAGCAATGGCCTCTTCAGCACCAAATCTACACTCTTCTTGCCAACAGTGCCTCTTGGAAGAGGACATATATCAACAATAACTACTTATGGATCTGGAAACTGAAGGCCTCCCAATAAGATAAAATCTTTCATATGGCTTCTCTACCATGAAAGGCTAAAACAAGGGCTTTTCTCCATTATATTGGGGTCTAATGTAATCCAATGTGTTGTTTCTGCAATGATGCTCTTGAGACCTCTACCCACATCTTCTTTGAGTGCCCCAATGTGGAATCTTTCTAGAAAAATTCAACTTCAAAGAGAACCATTGCAGCATAAATCCAAAACCCCACCTTCAACAGCAGGGACTGGCCTGCCATATGGGCTTCTCTAAAAAAAGAGGCATTCAACAACACCCTTACTTGGGAAGATTTATTCCCCTTTAGTTTCTGGTAGATCTGGATTACTAGAAATAATCTCTTCAACAAGAAGAATGATATGGTCCCTGATACCATTGTTTTGGCAAAGGCTACTAAGTATATCACTATCTTAGTAAACAAAACACCAACAAAACAGAACCATCTAGGCCAAATGGATACCCCCATCAAGAGACCAGTATAAGCTCAACACTGATGGGGCTGCTATTGGGAATCCTGGTAAGGAAGGCGTGGAAGGAGTTTTCAGAAACTCTAGCGGAAACTAGGTCTTGGGTTTCATGACAAGCCTGCAACACACCACTAGTACACAAGCAGAACTTCTTGCTATTCTAAGAGGATTGCAGATTGCTGAATAAAGAGAGCTCACACCACTTAAAATCAAAACAGATTCTACAGTGATAATAAGAATGTTTAACTCGGGTAACAATGTATTTGACTCAATTATTTTCTAATGCAGATCAATTTCCTAAGATTAGGAGATGTGGTGATGAAGCATGAGACAAATTTTGGACCGTAATATTACCACTTTTGATCATAGCGGGGGAATCCTCATATCCCCCTGGAAACAATGCTATTGCCTTACCTTAACGAGTAACGTTAATATATATAATAGACTTGTTAACCAAAAATAATTTCAACTCTATTGCTACATAGGAAAACATACCCACTAACTTAAAATCATGAATTACTTCTGCATCAAAATAGATAGTTTTAGATATGTATAGACGTTAAATAAATTAGTTTCATTTGTACTGCTTCAATGTGGATATTTTTTGGATAATAGCGGTGTTCAAATTAATTTGCATGCACTTCGACTATTACATTTAATATTGCTACCTCCCACAGTGCTTCAATATAGAATATTATGAGAAAATATAGAATATGAGCAGCTAACACACTTGTTTTATAGTGAAAGAGTGGTGTTGGTAATTAACTTGTCTAGACTATATATTCTGTCCCAACAAATGAAAAGAAAGAAAAAGAGGAGAGGTTCGTGTTCTGAGTATAAAATCGTCTTTGCTAGGAAGCGTGTTACCTTACACTTTAGAGTTTTTGGGTGCGAATACGTATTTAATCGGGCTTCGATACGGAGATATCGGGTGGGACACAAAAAAGGAAAAAGAGGAGAAACAAAGTCCGAAGTCTACTAGACACAAATGCATATGGCTCTATTAATAAATTTGTGAAGTTGCCTAAAGAATTGAGGTGTAGAGTTAATGAGTTATTGAGGTTGTTCATTCTTTGACCAGTACAATATGAAAATAAAAATATGAGCTTATTTAATTTCTTGGTCTACCTGTCTTGAATTATAGTTAGGAATGGTCCTCCATTCCTAAACAAACACACATATACTCTCTCTCTCTCTATGATGTCTCTCTCGTTGAAGGTTTGAACTACATGTTATTTGTTTTTAAAAAAATTATTCTTAATATTTTTAGTATGCAACTTCATGTGTTTCCATTACGAGTTAAATAATTGATGTGTGCTTTTTTTTTTTTAAACTTTCCCATAGGATGGAGATGTTGTATTAATCAAAAGAAGTTTTTCAATATTAAAACACAAGGGTAAAGGTTACCCTTCAAAAGAATAGTAAGGTGATGATAAATACAGTTCACCTTCCCTATCATAAGGCCACAAAAAACTCCTAGCTTACAAAAAAGTTAGCTTTGTCATATTTGGTTCTTATACTCGGAACTTGATTTTTGTCCAAAAGAAAAGGGCCCTTCGCTTCTTTAGGGAGTTGTTGGCCGGAGAAGAAAAAGACACCATTTTGAGCCTTGTTAGACGATTTTGCTAAGCAATCCGCTAGCTGGTTTGCTTCTCTGTAATAGTGGTTGACTCGAATGTTTGTAGCGTTCCTCATTCGAGTTATCTTTTCAGTGATCTTCGTCATCCTGTAGTTTGTTTCTTTTTTCCCTTTTAACATATCAACAACTGAACAGGAGTCCATCTCCAAAGTGAAAGATGTGTACCCATTTTGCATACACCAAGTCATTCCAAAGAGTGCCGCATAGGCCTCGGCAAGGTTGTGGTTAATACAACTATACGGAAAGGCAAAAGTCATAATCAGGTCCCTATTATCCCTTCTTAGAGCTCCCCCACTTTACACTAGTTGATGTATGTGATTGTAGAATTTCATTAACCCAAAAAAAAAATAATTAGATTCAAAACGGATTCAAAAATTGTCTTAGGTCTTGAATTTGACTCTCAGTTAGGATAATTTTAATAGGAGTATCTAGTTTGAATCTCGTTCTATCTTTAATTTTGCTTCTATTCTTCTTTGAATACTTCATAAGGATTTTCACTGTTCATTAACTTTTTACTGTACAAACTCATAAACTTTAAATTTCGAATAAGCCTATAATTAATGTAACAATTTATCTTTTTTGAGTTTCTTGGGTGAAAATCCTTCTAGGAAGCATTTTCAGTACTCCAAACTCATATTTTATTCATGAATATATCCTTGAGAAAAGTATCTTAAAAGAACTCACTGCAACCATAATTTATCTTAGAAAAGATATGAGATTAAAGTAGAAAAAGGACTTGGAATTAGGTACTTGAATTGATGGTTATAAAGTTGTACAAAATTTCAGGTAAGAAAAGTGAGAAGTGTTTTAGTATAAGTGGTAGATTCACGACATCTTTAATTGGTTGGAGAACTCAATATTTTAATTAGTATTATCCATCTGAGTGGTTGGTTCTATAACTCGAATACATATCTTATAGGTCTCAAGATAAAGAAAATATTACCATCATCACATAAGCGGAAAAGGAAATATCGGTTAATTCTTATTAGGTAAATGTTATCGGGTAATGTTTTTTTTTTACATATTAAAAGAAGTTATAGGACAAATAAATGAGTAAATAAGCAAATATTTGAATTTATTCTAGATATACACCATCAATCGGAATAAAAGTTTGATATAGAAAATATAACACCAAGATAACCTTAAAATACAGAAGGATTCTTAGTCCTTTCCTTGTTCAACGGGTAATCGACATTCTATGTAATTCAAAATGTTTGTATTAATTAAAATATGATTGCCATTAAAGTGGAGGTTCTTAAATTACAAGAGAAGTCTCCATATAAATACAGAATCAAAAGCCAGTGATGATAAGAATAAATGCAAAAGCAATGGTAGTATAAATATTGAATTGCTATTGAGATTTAGGCCTCATTTGTTTTTTTTAAGATTAAGACGTCTGAATCTGAATACACATCTGAATATCAAGATGTGTATTAAGATTAAGACACCTGAATCTGAATACACATCTGAATATATTAAGATGTGTATCAAGATCTGAATAGAAATAATTAAGACTGTTTGATTTTTAACATCTGAATGTATAAAATTCATCTTTATTTGAAAATTAATAAACATAAAATTCAAATAAAATACTAACTTATCTAATATTCTATCAATAAAATATATAATTTTTTTAAAAATATGATAGTTGTTGGTGGTGATGGCTAACGGATGAATGCCGACTAGAGGCGGTGGTTGGTGGTAGTTTTGGTTGATGATGGTGGTTCATACTAGTAGCTAGTAGTGATTAGTAATGATGTCGATTATGATTGTGGTGGTGGGTGATGATAGTTAATAATGGCGGCTAGTGGTAGTAGTTGTGACTGAGAAAGGTGGTGGGTGGGTATGGTAGGCTATAATAATGGGCAGCATCGACTGTTGTTGTTGATGGTGATGGGGTGGTCAGTTGAGGTGGGTGAGAATGATATATGGTGGTCGGAAAGGTGGAAACAATGGGTGGTGATGGTCGATAATGGTGGCGTTTATGATTGAGGATGATGGCANTTAAGTGGTTGTGAAGTAAAAAAACAAACACACTTAATGATTAAGATCTGAATAATTAAGATTCAGACTTTAAAAACAAACGCACTTAATGTCTGAGATCTGAATGATTAAGATTCAGACCTCCATTAAGTGCAAACAAATGAGGCCTTAAAAGTTCTTAGTACTTTTATATAGTTTTTAAATATGTAAATTTTATTTCAAAAAATTTAAAACTTTTACATCTAAATTCATTCATGGTCAAAATTAAGAATTTTAACTATTAAGTCGAAACTCTTGCACATAAATTGAGATAAAGGAAGTAATATGTTATAAAAGAAAATTTATAATTTCTCCCGGTTATTGTTAATACTAACCGAAAAAAATTATCTTTAGGTATTTTAAATTGACGTGATCGTATATTGGCACACCATCAGTACAAAAAAAAGCAGTCTGATATACAAAGCATATCGTGTTTACATGGGATTCGGGAAAAATTCACATTTAAGGAGGTGAGATATAGGCAATTTACCCTAATGCGAGGAGTAATGACTGATTCTACATCTTGAACCTGTAATTAATATAGGAAATCTTACCTCCTATAACAAAAGTATACACCATATTTATTATAAATCAAAATTATTTAAAATTATTAGTTTTTACAGCTATCTTTTATATTTTATAGCAAAATAAATATTTATGGTATATACTACCATAGATGCATGAAATAAGGCATGAAATACGTTATTATATTTTTTCCTATCTCTTAGACAGCTGTACATATATATTTTTAAGGTGATTATCGTTACTGTATTCATGAATACATAGCGTGAATACATGTGCATACAGCTGGACTGCTCTAATTTAGGCGTTTTTACTGTTTTATTCATGAATACAGCAGCACGAATACATGTGAATATATGCGCATACATATTTAGGAGTTTTTTGCTGATGTATCCATGAATACATGACACGGATACATGTGAATACATGCACGTACAATTGGACTATCCTGATTTTAAGCGCTTTTTACTGTTGTATCCATGAATACATCATCATGAATACATGTGAATAAATGCGCGTACAACTGGACTGCCCTGATTTTAGGCGCTTTTTGCTGATGTATTCATGAATACATGGCGCGAATACATGTGAATACATGCACGTACAACTGGACTACCCTGATTTTAGGTGCTTTTTACAGCTGCATTCATGAATACGTCAGCGCGAATACATGTGAATACATGAGCGTATAGCTCGACTGCCCTGATTTTAGGCGCTTTTTGCTGATGTCTTCATGAATACATGGCGTGAATACATGCACGTACAACTAGACTACCCTGATTTTTAGGTGTTTTTTGATGTTGTATTCATGAATACAGCAGCGTGAATACAACGAATACACTACCGTAACAACTGAATAATAGTTATAAAAAGTAATTATATAACATATATATATAGTAGCTATTGAAAATTAATAGTCCCTAAATAAAAGTGATTTCTGAAAATTCCTCGTTCATTTATCATTACCCCAAATCTCCCATTTGACAAAATCAGTAGATATTACTTAAATCTTTTTTTTTTTTTTTTTTGTCATACGAAGAAGATTTGGAACATAGAATCCTAGATGTCAAATCCTAAACCCCATTTAACCTCACGAACTCAATAGCAGTTTGAAAATCTTCCTACTTTGTCCTTTTGCTTTATTTCTCCTACTATGACTTTGTCTTATCTGTGTACCAACTTTTCTGGTTTTACTCTTAATTTTCCAAAAAGGACAAATCAAGATTTCTCATCACAATTTTGAAGAAAATTGACATTTTTATTACCTAATCAACACGTACTTATATAATGACAGGTGGGGTTTTGGCCTGCATCCCCCTCCCTCCCCCCACACACATTTTTTCCTTTGGTTAGTTGTAGGACCCCAAAAATCTAAACGATCTGATTTTCCCCCCTCAAGTTTTCTTGTACCAAACCCTTGTCTACAGAGCTAGAATTTTAATAAAGGAGTCAAAATATAAATAAATAAACCTACAAAGAAATTAAGGGTTATAAATATATAGTATATAAATAAAGAAAAATATTGCGTTATACAATATAATTTTTAGATAAATTTATATCGATTAATACACCGTAAATACATGTAGCTCCGTCACTAATCGGTGGCTAATAATATGAAACTAGGGAGGAAATTGATGGCGCTTGGATACCACTTGCCAACTTGGAGTTGATCTTTGAAATCAAGAATGTAACATTTGGATTGATTTTCCTTTGAGCTTTTTGTTGGATGTGTGAATGGAAAACAAGGGCACCAAATTTCGTAATTTGCTAGGATCAAAATAATCAGGTTTTATGAGAGTGCGACAATTAAAAAAAAATATATTCAACAATGATAAATCAAACAATAAAAGAGAAATATATTGAAAGAGGCACACATATTAATCATAAAAATACTATGGTTCTATAAAGTTTTTTATACTTTAAGCTTTTCAGATCACAGATTTTAAAAAACCTTAAATTTGTGCTGACTCAAACTATTTCATATATTTTCTAATGGAGAAAGTATACTAAGATCATAATTTTTTTAAAATGTTTTCTTAAGTTCGTGTCAAGTAGCAAGAAATAACAGCAAACAAAAATATCAATAAAGGTTGTGCTAGATTAATAAGTACTCTTTCATGCGGAACAAGTGATCTCGAGTTTGAGCCTTTAGTATAAAATTACTTTTGTTAGAGAGTACTTATCTACCAATATAAAATTTGTTCAACGCCAAATCGAATTTAATTGTATCCCAATATGAACACCGAATAACGTATGAGAAACAACAAAAAATAGAAAATAAAAAATGAAAATGAAACAGGTGGGCACGTGGGGATAGGATTGAAGTCAAAACACAAAGGAAGAGAGAATGGAAACCACCTTGTAGTTGTCGGCCACGAGGCAATATTTTGGTTTAATAATTGGCTCTTTTCTCTGTTAAAAATATTGGGAATTGGTCAATTTTATTATTTTTATTGAGCCCTTAAAACTCGGGGTTCGCCTTTATTTGTGGTGGTGGGGTGTTG
>ML427191.1:42237-56351 GCA_005239525.1 Nicotiana knightiana | reverse complement strand
ATGTATTTAAAAAAAAACAGAAAACATGAAAAAGGAAAAATACAGGGAATCAGTAAGCATCTACGGCTTATTTATGCTGACAAATATAGAAAAGAAATGTAAGTACCCGTTCGAGGGGTTTGGACAAACTCCGGCGACTAACCGGAGTTAAGCCGGACTACGGCGACTTTCAAAAGTGACCTTTACTCACATGAATCGATGGATCTTGTCAAAAGCCATCGACTCATGTGAGTTTGAGTCACAGAGTCACCCGGATTCGCCATTAGCAAACATTACAGTTCTGACCACTTCTTAGATCTGGAATTGACGGGATTCGAGTGGGTTTTTAGGGAAGCTGGTGGTGGGATGGGGTTAAGGGGAAGGAGAAGACTATAGGGTGAAGGTTTGGGGTTGATTGGAGGAGGTCCGGTGGCCGGACGGCGGAGGGATTCTAGGGCGGCTAGGGTTTTTAGAGAGAGGAGAGAGAGAGAGCCGGGTGGAGGGGGGTTAGGATCTGTGAAATGAAGGGGGTGGGGTGTGATTTGGACATATATATAGTTCAGGGGTGTGGGGTTCGGAACCGTTGGATCGAAATGATCCAACGACTGGGGTTTAATGGGGCGAAACGGTGTCGTTTGGTTGTTATGGGGGACAGGCCGGGTTAAGGGGTTTGGGCTGGGTTGTTTGGTGTTAGGGAGAAAGGATTTGGGCCTGGGCAGCTCTGGCCCAGGTCTGATTTTAAATCCCTTTATTTACCCAAAATCAATTAGTTAAATTCAACTCTAATTTAAACCAAGGAATGTAGTAATTAACTTAATCCTTATTTATTTACAGATTAATCAAGAATGACACAACCAATTCTATATTCCTAATTCAACCCGTGTTTTATCGAATAAAAGATGATTAATTTCTGTAGTAATTAGTTATTAAAACCCACATTACGTTAGGTATTCATCATTTGTCTACCATTTAAATAATTATAACCAATAACTTCATAATGCAGAATTTCAATGATTTTGAAAGATGAATTATGGACATGCAAGCAATGCAGATAATTCACAATTAATTACTGAAGAATCAATCAATATTCATAAAATCAATTGATTTATTGGGATTTTTATAGGACGATACGGCGAGTAAAAATCACATGCTCACAATACTGCCGGTCTCGAATACGATCAAATAATGAAGAATGAGCAACTGTATAAGCTAGAACACGGTCGGGCTCAGAAACATCCAACCTCATGAACCGCTTGGCTAAAGCCTAAACATCCAAAGCATGGGTCTCTCTCCAACCGGAATATAAGCAAGACTACCCATGCTGGCTGACTTCCTACTCAAAGCATCGGCCACCACATTGGCCTTCCCCGGATGATATAAGATAGTGATATCATAGTCTTTCAACGGATCCAACCATCTCCTCTGCCTCAAATTCAACTTCTTCTTCTTGAAAAAATATTGCAAACTCTTGTGATCCGTGAACACCTCACAAGACACGCCATATAAATAATGCCTCCAAATCTTCAGCGCGTGAACAATGGCTGCTAACTCCAAATCATGAACTGGATAATTCTTTTCGTGGATCTTCATCTGACGCGAAGCATATTCAATAACCTTGTCATCATGCATCAACACTGCACCAAGTCCAACCCGAGATGCATCACAATACACATTATATGGCCCCGAACATGTGGGCAAAACCAACACCGGTGCCGTGGTCAAGGCTGCCTTGAGCTTCTGAAAGCTCTCCTCACACTCATCTGACCACCTAAACTAGGTACCCTTCTGAGTCAACCTGGTCATCGGGGCTGTAATAGATGAAAAGCCTTCCACAAATCGACGATAGTAACCCGCTAAGTTCAAGAAACTCCGGATCTCTGTAGTTGACGTGGGTCTAGACCAATCCTTGACTGCTGAAATCTTCTTATGATCCACCTGGATACCCTCTGCTGATACAACATGACCCAGGAATGCAACTAAGCTCAACCAGAACTCACACTTAGAAAACTTAGCATACAACTGACTGTCCTTCAAAGTCTGAAGAACTACTCGAAAGTGTTGCTTGTGCTCCTCCCGGCTGCGGGAATAAATCATAATATCATCAATGAAGACAATCACGAAGGAATCCAAATAAGGCCTGAACACTCGGTTCATCAAGTCCATAAAAGTTGTTGGGGCATTTTTCAACCTGAATGACATCACTAAGAACTCATAATACCCATACCGAGTGCGAAAAGCTATCTTAGGGACACCGAATACCCTAATCCTCAACTGGTGGTAGCCAGATCTCAAATCGATCTTCAAAAATACCTTGGCACCCTGAAGCTGATCAAACAAATCATCAATTTGCTGCAATGGATACTTGTTCTTGAAGGTCACCTTGTTCAATTGCCGATAATCTATACACATCCTCATCCACCCATCCTTCTTCTTAACAAACAACACCGGTGCACCCCAAGGCGAGACACTAGGCTTAATGAAGCCTTTATCAAGCAAATCCTGCAAATGTTCTTTCAACTCCTTCAACTCTGGTAAGGCCATACAATATGGCCGAATAGAAATGGGCTGAGTGCCCGGAGCCAGATCAATGCAAAAGTCAATATCCCTGTCGGGTGGCATACCCGGCAGGTCTGCAGGGAACATCTCCGAAAACTCACGGACTATGGGCACAGACTCCATAGAAGGAACCTCGGCACTAGAATCACGAAAATAAGCCAAATAGACCAAACACCCCTTCTCAACCATGAGTCGGGCCTTCATATATGAGATAACCCTGCTGGAAGAATGACTAGGAGTCCCCCTCCACTCCAGTCGAGGCAACCCCGGTAATGCTAATGTCACGGTCTTGGCATGACAGTACAGTATGGCATGATAAGGAGACAACCAATCCATCCCCAAAATAACATCAAAATCTACCATATCCAGGAGCAGAAGATCTACACTGGTCTCAAGACCACCAATAACCACAAAACACGAACGGTAGACACGATCTACTACAATAGAATCACCCACCGGTGTAGTCACATGTACAGGAGTACTCAGAGAATCACGAGGAATAACCAAATAAGGAGCAAAATAAGATGACACATAGGAATATGTGGACCCTGGATCAAATAAAATCGAAGCATCCCTACTGCAAACTGAAACCATACATGTGATAACTGCATCGGAAGCCTCAGCCTCAGTCCTGGCTGGAAAAGCATAACATTGGGGCTGGGGCCCACCAGTCTGAACTACATCCCTGGCACGGCCTCCTACTGGCTGACCTCTACCTCTAGCGGCCTGGCCTCCACCTCTAACGGCCTGACCTCCACCTCTAACACCTCGACCCCCACCTCTAGCTGGCGGAGCAGGCGATGGAACACCTGGTACTGGAACCATGGCACGAGAACCCTGGTGCGGAGAACTGCTCGAGGATCGAGGGCAAAATCTAGCAATGTGCTTCTGATCACCACAAGTATAACAAGACCTAGGCTGTTGAGGCTGCTGACCCTGACGACCTGGGTAACCACCCTGAAAACCCTGAATCGGTGATGCACTGATAGGAGTTGATGGTACACTGTAGGGAAACTGATCAGAATATTGTATATGAGAACCACGTCCACCTGGAGCACTGCGAGAAACCTGAAGTGCTGAATGAAACGGCCTAGGAGGATGGACCCTACCAAAAGAATCTCTGCCTCCAAATAAGGCGCCACTGAACCTGCCAAAATGACGGGCCTCTTGTCAGACCCTGACCACCCCCCTGCAACAGAACCATCTCAACTCATCTGGCCACATTGGCTGCATCCTGGAAAGAAATCTCACTCCCCGTCTCCTTGTCCATCTGCAATCTGATCGGCTGAGTTGGTCCCTCAATAAATCTCCTCACCCTCTCTCGCTCGGTGGGAAGTATCATAATAGCATGTCGGGCCAAGGTAACAAATCTGGTCTCATACTGAGTGACGGTCATAGGGCCCTACTGGAGAGGCTCAAACTGCCTCTATAGATCCTCTCTCTGAGTGATAGGAAGAAAATTTTCCAGAAATAGCTGAGTGAACTGGGCCCAAGTCAAGGCCGGTGATCCAACTGGTCTGGCCAAACAATAGTTTCTCCACCAAGTCTTGGCGGGACCTGACAGACGAAAGGTAGCAAAGTCGACCCCATTGGTCTCCACTATCCCCATGTTCCGTGGAACCTCATGGCAGTTATCCAAATAGTCCTGGGGATCCTCTGAAGATGCACCGCTATAGGTAGTAGTGAAAATCTTGGTGAACCTGTCCAAACTCCACAAAGCATCAACAGACATAGTTGCTCCATCATCGGTCTGAGCCATAATACCCAGCTGAACTACCCCAGCTAGCTGAGCTACTGGAGTCTGAAACTGAGGAGCCAACTGCTCTGGAGTGCGAGTAGCAGGAGTCTAGGATCCTCCCCCAGCCTGAGAGATATTTGGTGTTGCAGGAAGCAAACCTTCCTGAGCGACACTCTCCATGAGGCCCACTAGATGGACCAGAACATCTTGGAGTACTGGGGTGGCAATGAACCTCTCGGGGACCTGATTTGGCCTAACCGGGACTGTCTGGGCAGGAACCTCATCAGCAAACTCTACCTGAGGCTCCGCCACTGGGGCTGCTACTCTGGGCTGAGCTTTGCCCCTGCCTCGGCCTCTAGCACGGCCTCGCCTCGTCCTCGACCTCTCGCAGGAGCTGTAACTAGAGGCTCGGGGTGCTGATCAGTGGATGAAGAAGCACGTGTTCCCACCATCTGCGACAGAATAGAATAGAAATAAAGTTAGCATTTAGAATTCACATCGCACGACAGAGAAGAATAGATGTGAAGTCATTCCTAAACTCTGCAGCCTCTGGAGGATAAGCACATACGTCTCCATACCGATCCTTCAGACTCTACTAAGCTTGTCCGTGAATTTGTGAGACCTAGGCAACCTAGTGCTCTGATACCAACTTGTCACGACCTGAATTTCCTACCGTCGGGACCATGATGTCACCTAATGTTGAACCCGCTAGGCAACCCAACGTAAATATTCAATTTATCTTATTCCTTTATAATTACCAAATAGTATGTGAAAAGACAACACTAACATAGATAGAAGTACAAAATGGAGTAAGGTATATGAACTCAATGTATGCCTTTACGGAATTTCAATAAAACCAATCCAGAACTTTGGAGTCACAAACTCATGAACTGTCTATGAATAATACACATAACTGTCTGACTGAAATAAGTACATCTATTTCTGAAGCAACTAGAACAGAATACAAGAAGAGAAGTAGGAAGGACGCCAAGGCCTGCGGACGCCTACAGGACTACCTCGGGGTCTCCACTGGACTGAAAGCAGCAACCTCGATCAATGGTCTATAGGGTCCTACACCAGGATCTGCACAAAAGTGCAGAGTGTAGCATCAGTACAACCGACCCCATGTACTGAGTACGTGCCGAGCCTAACCTCGGCGAAGTAGTGACGAGGCTAGGACACGACAACCAAAGTCAATCTGAGCAGTTTAACAATATACGGAGAAAAATAATACAACCAGAAATAGACAGTAAGCATAAGGGAAAAGGGGAACATGCTGAGGGGAGGAAATATCAAATAATGAAAGTAACGAGGTAAGGCAAAATTTAGATATCAATTTAAGCAACAATAGTAATATGAAAACAAGTGCACGGCATCACCCTTCGTGCTTTTACTCTCATCCTCACCATCTGAATCAATATGTTCGGCACGGCATCACCCTTCGTGCTTTTACCTCACAATATCATGGCACGGCATTATTCTTCGTGCATTATCTCTCATATCATGGCACGGCATCACCCTTCGTGCTTTTACAAATCACAATATTGGCACGGCATCACTCTTCGTGCATTAACATTCACTTAAAATCTCACGCACGGCATCACCCTTCGTGCTTTTACACTCTTCCTCGCCCAAACACATCAAATGATAGCAATTCAACAAGAACAATATAACGGAGTAAACAGAAATAAACCATAACCTCCCGGCAAGGGAGTCAACAGTAGAATCAATACCATCCCGGCAAGGGAGTCAACAACTATATCCAATCTCAGTTAGTGCATAGCTTCACATAAAAATCTTCGACTGAAACTAATACTCAACACTATTCAATATCAAGGAATTTCCACCGACATGGGTAACAATAAAGTGAAACTCAAGTATTACTTAACGAAAAACAACATAAATCACAATATTCGACTCATGGGCATGCTTGACACCAACGTATAGGTACTCGTCACCTCACCTATACGTTGAACATGATCCTTACACATGGAAAATAGGACACAACACCTATTCCCTCAAGCTAAGGTTAAGCCAAACACTTACCACAAATTCCACGACCAAAATCAAGCCTCGATTACCGCTTTCCCTTTTGAATTTGACTCCAATTCACTTGTATCTAGGCATATTCAACTCAATAACATCAATAAATGCCAAACAATTCCATCCCAATGCTGAATTATAGGTTTTACATCATTCTTCCCAAAAAGTCAAAAATCGACCCCGGGCCTGCTTGGTGAAAACACGAGGTTCGGACCAAAACCCGATCACCCATTCACCCACGAGCCCGAATATGTAATTAGTTTTGAAATCAGACCTCAAAACGAGGTCTAAATTTCAATTATTCAAAAAGCCCTAAGTCTACCCAAATCCCCAATTTTCTACCATTAAAACCCTAGAATTCTTGATAAAAGTTGATGAAACTCATTAGTAAATTGAAAGAAACTAGTTAGGGGTCACTTACCTATGATTTGGGAAGAAACTCTCTTGAGAAAATCACCTTTGGTCTCCTATTTTGGTGAAGAAATGAAAATGAAATCGGGTGAAACATCTAACTTAAACACTGGCCGACCCTCGCATCTGCGGTGCCTGGGTCGCACCTGCGCTTTCGCAGGTGCGGAAAATGCATCACACATGCGGAATGGGCTAGGCCACCGAGGGCCGCACCTGCGGAACCGCTTCTGCGAAGAATGAGTCGCACCTGCGAAATTGGGCTGGTTGGGGCTGGACTGCACCTGCGGCTGGTTATCCGCACTTGCGGTCTCGCACCTGCGGCCCAAGGCTAATAGATGCGGGCACACCAGAACTGATGCACCAACAGTGGTTCTTCAACTCTAAACACTCTGGAACCTACCGGAAACTCACTCGAGCCCTCGGGGCTCCTAACCAAACATGTACCCAACCTCAAAAACATCCTACGGACTTACTCGTGCGATCAAATCGTCAAATTAACATCTTAAACAACGAATTTAGCATTTAAATCCAAGAAAAAATTCAAAATTCCAAAACTTCCAAAGTATCAAATTTCACAACTACGGGTCTGAATCACGTCAAATGACCTCTGTTTCATACCAAATTTCACAGACACAACTCAAATATCATATTGAACTTGTACCGTGCTCCGGAACTAGAATACGGGCCCGATACCATAAATTTCAAATATAACCAAATTTCCAAAAACTCTTATATTTTTAGTAAATCAATTTCTTCAAAAATTTATTTCTCGGGCTTGGGACCTCAGAATTCGATTCCGGGCATACGCCCAAGTCCCATATTTTCCTACGCACCCTCCGGTACCGTCGAATCACGGGTCCGGGTCCGGGTCCGTTTACCCAAAATGTTGACTGAAGTCAACTTAAATTCAATATTAAGGCCAATTAAGCATTTTTCTCAGTTTTTCACATAGAAGCTTCCCGGATATAAGCCCGGGATGTGCACGCAAATTGAGGTGAGATAAAAGGAGGTTTTTAAATCCTCGAAACACAGTTTTGACTTATAAAACAAGGGATGACCTTTTGGGTCATCACAAATGCTATAACTTATCTAATATTGTTGTGTTATTTTTCTGAAAAATATATTATATAGTTGTATCTTACTAGGACTAGTGAAATATTTGGATTACAACTTACGTATTTGTGACTTTACCGAAAAAATCCAAAAACCTAAAAATCCGAGAAAAATCGAGATTGAAAAATCCAAATTAATAAAAAACCTCAATTAATTTTTTTAGGTTCCTAGCACCCGCCAGTGAATTCTTAATTATTTCTGTCATATCAAACAACCCTTACAGAATACATTGGCGTTCCAACCTCCGTAAAGTTAAACAGATGCTTTGTCAGTTAATTTTTTATGTGCATTTTTTTCATTATTGTGCCATTGTAGTTATAAGCGTCTTTAGCCTGTTTGGCCAAGTCCTTTTTGTTGGTCAAGCTTTTAGAAGTAAAAAAAGTGATTTTGAGGAGAAGCAAAAGCAGAAAAATGTAGTTTCTCTCCATACGGAAAATCACTTTTGAGAAAAATACACTTAGAAGCAGTTTTCAAAAGCTTGGACAAACACTAATTACTGCTCAAAAATATTTTTAAATTAATTAGACAAAAACAAACTAATTCTCACCAAAAGTACTTTTTTGAAAAGCACTCTCAAAATAAGCGAATTTTAGAGGTTTGGCCAAATAGGCTATTAGAAGGGTCAAATCTCCAACATAGTGATACTTATCGGATTGTTGGGTCTAGTTAGGTTATGGTTGCTTAAATTAGAATTTCATTATTGGTTGTATTCAATTATATTTAAGATGATTTTGTAAATAATTGGCAGTGAATGAAGCTAGTCCTATGGATTAGGTATAACATCAATCTTTAATCCAAATTTAGACTATAAATAAGCATACAGGACTCAAAGGTCGCATATAAAGAAACATAAATCAACTATTGGACAGTGAAAGTTGCCTATGATAAATTCATTTTAGTAACAAACAGCTATATGTTATAAAATAAAAGTAATTTAGTAAAATATAAATAAGAAACAAAGATAGAAGAAGGAGTATTTCACTTCCTTTTGGTGTGTCTTCCATTACAATTTACATAGCCTTTTATAGGTATAAAATGAGAAGACTTACTATTGTAAATAGTGAATGGGATGGACATAAAATAGGAGATTTCATCCATAAGCTATTCACATACATGGGCACCCATATCTATAAACTATTCATAATACCCCCCCCCCCCCTGGATGTCCATGTAAGATAATGTGCCTCATTAAGAACTTACTAAAAAACCATGGGGGCGTACATAGTTATTTATAATATGCATTGCTTGCTACCTCATTAAAAAACTTTACTAGGAAGTGCAGCATGTAGTTACTCCCCCTGATGAAAACATCACTTAATGTCTCGAAGGTGACGCATTCCAATCTTGTATATCATCTTTTCAAATGTTGAGGTTGGTAATGCCTTAGTGAACATATCCGCCAAATCATTACTTGAACGAACTTGTTGAATGTCTATTTCACCATTCTTTTGAAGATCATGAGTGAAAAAGAATTTCGGTGAAATGTGTTTTGTTTTATATCCTTTTATGTATCCTCCTTTCAGTTGAGCTATGCATGCAACATTGTCTTCATACAATATTTTTGGAATATTTCCTTTAGAAGAGAGACCACTTGTTTCCTGAATGTATTGAGTTATCGTTCTCAACCAAACGCATTCTCGACTTGCTTCGTGAATGGCTATTATCTCTGCATGATTTGAAGAAGTAGCAACCATAGTCTGTTTCGTTGAACGCCATGATATGGATGTACCTCCACATGTAAATAAGTAGCCTGTTTGAGATCGAGCTTTATGTGGATCAGATAAATATCCTGCATCTGCATAACTAACTAATGTTGACTTGGATTCATTTGAATAGAATAAACCCATATCAATGGTCCCTCGCAAGTATCTGAATATATGCTTAATACCATTCCATTGTCTTTGTGTTGGTGAAGAACTAAATCTTTCTAACAAGCTTACTGAGAAAGCTATATCTGGTCAAGAATAGTTGGCAAGATACATTAACGCCCCAATTACACTAAGATATGGTATCTCGGCACCAAGAAGCTCTTCATCGTTTTCATGAGGCTGGAATGGATCTTTCTTTATATTAAGTGATATCACCACCATCGGGGTACTCAATGGATGTGCTTTATCCATATAGAATCGCTTTAAAATCTTTTCGGTGTATGTTGATTGATGGACAAATATTGCATCTTTCATATACTCAATTTGTAGACCAAGACAAAATCTTGTCTTTCCAAGATCTTTCATTTAAATTCTTTCTTCAAACAGTCTACTGCTTTTGGAAGCTCCCCAGGGGTTCCAATGATATTTAGATCATCAACATACACGGCGATTATAGCAAATTCAGATCCAGACCTTTTTATAAAGACACAAGGACAAATTGGATCATTTTTGTACCCTTCTTTCAACAGGTATTCACTCAGGCGATTGTACCACATACGACCTGATTGTTTCAATCCGTATAAAGATTTTTGAAGCTTTATTGAACAAGTTTCACGAGAACTTTTATAATATGCTTCTGGCACTTTAAATCCCTCAGGTATTTTCATAAAAATTTTGCTGTCTAATGATCCATACAAATAGGCTGTGACAACATCCATTAGAAGCATATCAAGGTTTTCATGCATTGCCATATTTATGAGATACCTGAAGGTGATAGCATCCACTACAGGAGAATATGTCTCCATATAATCAATGCCAGGCCTTTGTTAAAACCCGTGTACCATAAGTCGTGCTTTATATCTAACAACTTCATTTTTATCATTTCGTTTTCGCACAAAAACCCATTTGTACCCTACTGGCTCTATAGCTTTAGGTGTTCGAACTATGGGTCTAAAGACTTCACGTTTCCCAAGTGAAGTTAACTCTACCTGGATAGCGTCTTTCTATTTTGGCCAATCATTTCTCTGTCTACATTCATCAACAGATCTTGGTTCAAGATCATCATCTTGTTGCATTATTTCAACAACAACATATAAGCAAAAATGTTATCGATAACAATATTATTTCGGTTCCATCTTTTTCCCGTTGAGACGTAACTTATTGATATCTCTTCATTCTCATTATTTTCAGGTACCTGGACCTCCCATAAGGTCTTATCTTTTGTTACATCTTGGGGATCTTCTTGAGCCACTACCTCCATGTTATGATCACTTTGATCATTTGCTCTTTTTCTTCTTCGAGGATTTTTATCTTTAGAACCGATTGGTCTACCACGTTTTAAGCATGGAATAGACTCATTTGATTTAATTGATTATCCTACTGGGATATCAACTCGATTTGGAGCATTAGCAGCTGGAATATATGACTTAGTCACCCTTGGTAGGTCAGTGAATGCATCTGGTAGTTGATTTGCAATATTTTGCAAATGAATAATCTTTTGAACCTCTTGTTCACATTGATTTGTTAGAGGATATAAATGATACAGTGATAATGCATTCCAATCTTTTTTCTTTTTCAGCTGCTTATTTTCTCCCCCTAATGTTGGGTATACTAATTCATAAAAATGACTATCAGAAAATCTTGCCGTAAATAAATCTCCAGTCATCAGCTCTAGATATTTTATAATATAAGGAGATTCATATCCAACATATATCCCCAACCTTCTTTGAGGACCTATCTTTGTGCGTTGTGGTGGAGCAATTGGAACATATATAGCACAACCAAAGATTTTAAGATGGGAAATATTTTGCTCCTGACCAAAAGCCAATTGCAATGGGGAGACTTTGTGATAACTTGTGGGCATTATCCGCACAAGTGTTGCTGCATGAAAATGGCATGACCCCATACTGAAATGGGAAGTTTTGTTCTCATAAGAATTGGTCTAGAAATTAATTGGAGGCGTTTGATCAATGATTCTGTTAGACCATTTTGTGTATGAACATGAGCAATCAGATGCTCAATTGTTATCCCAATTGATATACAATAATAATAAAGGCCTGGGATGTAAACTCACCAGCATTATCAAGATGAATTGTCTTAATTGCATAATCTGGAAATTGTGCTCTTAGCTTTATCATTTGAGCCAACAATCTCGCAAATGCCAAATTCCAAGTTGATAGTAAGCACACATGTGACCATCTTGTAGATGCATCTACCAAAACCATATAATATTTGAATGGTCCACATGGAGGGTGAATGGGCCCACATATATCACCCTATATACGTTTTAGAAATGCAGGGGATTCCATCCTAACTTTAATAGTTGATGGTCTAATAATTAATTTTCCTTGAGAACATGCAGCACAAGAGAATTCCTTAAATTGAAGAATCTTCTGGTTTTTCATTGAATGTCCATGTGAATTCTAAATTATTTTACGCATCATATTAGAACCAGGATGGCCTAACCGGTCATGCCAAATAATAAAATTATCTTGATTAGTAAACATTTCATTTACTACGGCATGTGTTTCAATCCTACTAATACTTGTGCAGTATAAGCCGGAGGAAAGAGCAAGTAACACTTCAAGCAAATATTTCTTACCAGACATTACTGTAGTAATATAAAGATATTCAATATGTTCATCATTTGTAGTCTCAATATGGTAGCCATTTTGGCGAATATCTTTGAAACTTAATAAGTTTCTTTGAGATTTACTACAATATAGTGCTTCATCAATAGCCAAATTTGTTCCGCCAGGTAGTAATAAATTGGCTCTTCCAGAACCTTCAATTAATCTTGTACTACCGGATATTGTATTAATATTGGCTTCTTTCATTACCAAATAAGATAAATATCTCTTATCCCTTAAAATAGTGTGTGTTGTAGCACTCTCCAGAAGGCATATATCATCTTTATTAATCTTGAGTCCAACTGAAGACTGGGGAATTTTCATATTCTTCATAAAAAAAATCAAAAAGTACACCATAAGAAATATGAAAGACAAACAGAAAAAGAACATTAAAAAATACATTAGGAATATAGAAACTAGCAACACATGATGCATTAGGAAAATACACTCAAGAAAAATAAACTAGTTGCAAACATAAAAAAAATGACAACTTTTATTATAACTTCATTCCCCAGTAAGATGATTAGTTCTTCAGTCAATATCCTCAAATAAGTCTCCAGCTTCTAAATGAGTAATATTTGTTAGGCCTCCAAAATCATCATCTTTATACGCAAGAAGTGCCTCAGAATCATATTTGTTTGAGGGGCCTGCTTCATCATCATTATTTTGAAAGGTCAAGTGTGCCTCCACATTATTTTCTTTCTTTCTGAGGGAGGCTTGATAAAGTTTGACAAAATGATATGGCGTACGACAAATGCATGCCCAATGACCTTTCATACCACATCGGTGATACATACTAATTTTACCTTTTGAAGGATTAATCTGAGAACTCTTATTGTTCTCCAGTTTATGTCCACCATAATGACGATAATTGTTTCGTCCCCTACAACGTCCAAGTCTACGACCATGTCCACGGCCACGGTAATTATTTTGTTTTCTTTCAAACTTATCATATGTTGCTACAACATTCACTTCCGGGAATGAAGCTGACCCGGTGGGACGGGCTTAATGACTTTTTATTAATAGAGTATTATTCTGTTCTGTCACAAGTAGGCATGTGATTAACTCAAAATATTTCTTAAAATCTTTTTCACGGTATTGTTGTTGTAGCACCACATTTGAAGCGTGAAAAGTAGAAAATGTTTTTTCCAATAAGTCCTCATCTGTGACAGTGTCTCCACATAATTTTGATAGAGAACTTACTTTAAAGATAGCAGAATTATACTCACTTACGGTTTTAAAGTATTGCAACCTTAAATGTATCCACTCATACCGAGCTTTCGGTAATACCGTAAGTTTTAGGTGGTGATATCGATCCTTAAAATTAGTCCATAATTCAAGTGGATCTCTTACGGTTAAATATTCAGTTTTTAACCCTTCATGTAGATGATGATGAAAGAAAATCATGGCCTTCGCTTTATCCTGATTTGATGCTTCATTTCCTTGTATAATAGTATTTCCAAGACCTTTAGCGTCAAGGTGAATTTTAACATCAAGTACCCATGATAAATAGTTTTTTCCGGTGATGTCAAGTGCCACAAATTCAAGTTTTGATAAATTTGACATAGTGAAAACTATCATAAAAAATAAATAAGTTACAGAAATAATTATATTAATAAACAATTAATGAAACAAAATGAGTAAGGGAAAAATAAATGGAAATAGAGTTATATCATGTGAACAACCTACTATTTCATTTTATTCTTGCCATAAATTAAAAATAACATATTGTTTCATTTCACTTTATATTATTGATATATATATATATATATATAT
>ML427191.1:17597-41219 GCA_005239525.1 Nicotiana knightiana | reverse complement strand
TTATGTCTTAGTGGGTAGCTAGTTTGATGACTTTGAGGTCATCTAAGAGTTGAACACTGAAGAAAATAGTTATTTTATCACTGCAATGTACTTAAACTATTTAAGATGCCCAAGATCACAAGTAATCTGCAAATAGTGAGCATATGATATGTACTACCATAAATAAAATGAATATAGTGATACGTACCTTAATAAAATATGACTCAACTTAACGGGGGTTAAGAATAAAATTAGAGCTTCGTGCTGATAACGTGTTATAAAATAAAAAGCAATTTAGTAAAATGTAAATAAGAAACAAAGATAGAAGAAGAAGTATTTCACTTCCTTTTGGTGTGTCTTCCATTACAATTTACATAGCCTTTTATGGGCATAAAATGAGAAGACTTACTATTGTAAATAGTGAATGGGATGGACATAAAGTATGATATTTCATCCATAAGCTATTCACATCTATGGGCAACCATATCTACAAACTATTCATAACACTATAAGCATAATGCAGTTGTTCCAATTATCAATGTCTTTGGAACTTTTGAATGAGAAAACACAGAACTGGTTAGCTCAGGTCCGAGTTCGGGGTCGTTTGATTGGGAAATAAGTTATCTCGAGATTGTTATTACAAACTAAATGAAGATGAAATACCTTTCTTTTCATCCTTGTCCTTTTGTCCCTCCAAGGAAGAAAGAATTCTTGGCCTTGGATTTCAAACTATATGTCTATGATATGTGGCTATAATTCATGATTTAATGCATTATGTTCCTTGCATTTTACGTTCTTTAATGATAAAAATACACTTTGTTTGAGCGTAATGGAGTCTATTTTATGTGTAGGTGAATTAGAGCTAAATGGAGCTAAATGAAAATGGTGAAAAGGAGAAGCCAGGCAAAAGCCAGCTTGACCAGGCTTTAGAATGGAGAGGCCAACTTAAAGCCAGGCCAGACCAGGCTTTACCTTGGCGAGGCCAGCTTAAAGCCAGACCAGACCAGGTGTTAGCCTAGCGAGGCCAGCCTAAAGCTAGACCTTACCAGGCATTAGCCTGCCGACACTAGGGTCCAGGTCTGAATTTTCAAGGCTTAAACACTTTCTCGGCACAACTAGGAGTGACTTACACGTTTAGGGCTTATTCCAAACATATAAATAGACCCAAAAAAACAACTTCGAAGGACTTTTTCCATTGGAGACAAGAGTAGATCGTGGAAGACTACTCGGGAGTTCAAAACATTGATTTTTACATCCCTTATTACTTACTCTGTAATTTAATTATGCAATTTACTTTGGATTTGGTTACTACGAGTATGAGTAACTAAACTCCTAATCTAGGGTTTTGGTGAAACCTATTGAAGGATGAAATTCTTGTTATGTTAGTACAGATTTGCCAAAGTTTTATCTCTATTTGTTCAACTACATACTTGTTGTAGTTAATTGAAGGGCCCTCAATTAGCTGTACCTATTTAGTATGTATTACTCGGGAGAGAGTGCATATTTAGGTTGTGTTTGAACAACATCACTCCCGACGTATATGAGGGATCAATAACGAAGGGTTTAAAAGTGGGATTAGGGATAACGAAACCTTGGGTGCGATCTAAGTGAGCTGTAATTAAAACTAGCTAGTATAATTTGGGAGAATATGTCTAGTATATTGTCGTAATTACTCGCGAGAGATTTACAATATTCAGAGTGCTCATGATCGATAGAGAAGACTAGGAAAATTTACACCAAACATAGAGGAAGGGATTTCAACAATAGGGGAAATCATAACCTTAGATCATTCCAATTATTGTTTACAACCCGTTCTTAGTTAGTTCTTAGTCATTATAGTTTTATTAAGTAATAGTTAGTTAGAAAACAACCCATTTGTTATCTAAATATCTTGGGAAGTTGATTACGTGGAATTGTGTAGGTCTGATAGTGGTAATTGATAGGTTAATTCATTGTGGGATTCGACTCTGGTCTTAATACCCGGAATATATTTGCAGCGACCGCTTTGTCCTTTTTATAAGGCATAGTTTGGTGTGATCAAATTTTGGCTCCATTTCCGGGGAGTTAACGGTGTTATCTTACAGTTAAAAGAAGTGCAAAATTCTTAGTGTAGTCAATTCTCTTCACTTTCAATCAACTACATTGAAATTTTAACGTTTGTAATCTTGAGTGTTACAGGTGCATGCCTGGAAACTCCTCAAGAACTGGTGAAGTGTAAAAAGGATTATCTGTGACGCGAGCAGCTCAGACTTGGCTTAATGCACTACCTACAAATTCCATCACTACTTGGGAGGAATTAGTCACGCAGTTTGTGAACAAATTTCATCCAACCAACAAGACTGCTTAGTAAATTAATGAGATCTTAAGCTTCAAAAAGAAACCTAAAGAAACATTGCAAGAGACGTGGGAAAGATTCAAAGGGATGATGGTTGTATGTCCGCACCATGGTATTCCAGAGCAGATGTTAGGGAAGAGATTTTACATGGGTCTGGCGGATAGCTTGAAAGCTAATGTTGATGCTTCAGCAGGTGGAGTATTCTTGAGTAAAACATTCAGAGAAAGCAAGATCCTGCTAGACAAGATGGCACAGAATTCGGGATGGTCAACCAGAAATTCTCCCATCACTCCTGTGGTCCACTCTGTTGCCTTAGATCCATCTAACTCTATAGCTGAAAATATGGCCACACTAATGACACAAATGAGCATCCTCACCAAAAAGGTGGAGGAATCAGGCCAGAAACAGCTGGTACACATAGTTGATACAACCAATGGAGGATTATGTACATCTTGCATTAGTCAGCCAATTGGTGGCCCGTGGAGTGATGATGGTGATCACTAACATTATCCAGAAAACATGAATTATGTGTTCAACTATGGGGTACAGATACCAGGTGGTCAGAATTGGGGTCAGCAGAATCAACAATATAGGCCATCCCCACAGCAGCATAACAACAACAATAATCTGGGGGCCATGAAACCACAAGGCAATATGGTGCCTTACCAAAGGCAACAGGGCTACAACCATCAAATCAGCAGCAGGGCTATCATCCACCTTAACAGCCACACACTGGGAGGTAGGAAGATGGGTTCGATAGACTCGAGCGAATGATGCAACAAGTGATTTGGTCCAATGCAAGAATAACTGAAAGAGTAGACTCATACGAGTCATCTATAAAGAATATTGAGGTCCAATTGCCATCTCATCTTAGGTATGCATTCTTAGGACCTAACTCAACTTTACCTGTTATTATCTCATCTAGTTTGTTAGATGTGCAGGCAAAACAGCTTTTGCAGGTACTGACGGAGTGCGAGACTGCAATTGGTTGGACCATTGCAGACACTAAGGTTATCAGCCCGACCTTCTGTATGCATAAGATTTTATTGAAAGATGGGCACAAATTGTAACGACCCGACCGGTCGTTCCATGAGATTACATGTTTCAGCTTTGTTATGTGCTAGTTAAACTAATTATTATGTGTTGGGTCAGTCGGTTTGAGTTCGTAGTGGTCGTGGTGAGAACTGAGACACTTAGTCTCTTCAATTGGCTTAATAGTTGAAAAAGTCAATTGGGAGTTGACTCATTGGTAAACGACCTCGGAATGTAGATTTTATGGATCGGATAGATTCGTTAGGTGATTTGGGACTTAGTAGTGTGTTCAGAATGTGGTTTTGATGTCCGGAGTAGAATTAGGCTTGAATTTGCGATGAGTTTTTGGCGATTTTTGGGGGCAGTGGAAAATAGGCTATCGGGGTCGAAAAGGAATTCCGGGAGTGAGAGCAGGATCGTGGTGTCATTTTGGATGTGCGTACAAAAATTCAGGTCAATCGGACGTGTTTTGGATGGTTTTGGCATCTTTGGCAAAATTTAGAAACCTCAAAGTTCATAGGCTTGAATCTGAGGTGAATTTGGTGTTTTGGGTGTTTCGAAGGCTCGAATAAGTTTGAATGGTGTTATGGGTTGTTTTGTCACATTTGGTTGAGGTCCCGAGGGCCTCGGGTGCGTTTCGGGTGGTTAACGGACAACGTTTGAATGTTGGAAAGTTGCAGATTTTTGCTGGTGTTCAGGTCTGGTTTTCTTCTATGCGATCGCAAGGGTATGTATGCGATCACATAGGCTTATTATGAGGCAACAGGGTTTTTGGTCTATGCGACCACGTTTGGAAGATGGAGATCGCGTGGGGGTAATGGGGTGTGTGTTGTGCGATCGCGTCTGGTTGCTATGCGAACGCGTAAGGGAGTGAGGCGCGTGAGGGGGCTGTGTAATTATTCTATGCGAACGTGTGGGCCAGGGACGCGATCGCGTAAGGTAAATTGGGGTACTGCTTCACGAACGCCTGATATTTCACGCGAACGCACTGAGGAAAAATAAAAGTGCTGGGCAGTGTATTTAAAAGGCCATATCCGCGACCTTTAGCTATTTTTCACCATTTTTGGGCATATTTGAAGCTTTTGAGAGAGATTAAAGAGGGAATCAAAGGGGAAACACTTGGAGGTAAGATTTTTTACTTCAAAACTCGATTCTATGTTAATTTCTAAGCAATTAAACCTGAAATTTGTGGGATTTAAACCCAAAATTGGGGAAGTTAGGGCATGGGAAATTGGAGACTTTAATTGAGCAATTAAATAGCAATTGTGGTCCGATTTTGATGTTCTTGGTATGTATAGAATTGTGTGAGAATGAGGATTCCGATTTTGTAATTTTTATCAAATTTCGAGATGTGGGCCCGAGGGTCGGGTTTGGCCAATGTCGGGATTTGTGCCTAGTTGTGATAATCTTCGAAAGGGTTTCATCTCCCTGGCATATTTTGATGTTATTAATCTGGTTTTGAATAGATTCGGAGCATTCGGGCGCCGATTCGAGGGGCAAGAGTATCGCGGAGTAGTTTTCGGGCCGGTTTGAGGTAAGTAATGACTGTAAATCTTGTCCTGAGGGTATGAAACCCCGGACTAAGTATTTTCTCACTATTTTTGTATGACGCACGTGCTGGATGACGAGTGTTTGGCGTGCACTGATTGGGAATTTGGACTTGGTCCTTTCTCATGGAAACTATTGAGTTGCGTATTTACTTTTAAATCATATGCTAAATCGTGTTTTCAGACTATTGTTATATTTGGGTTGTAAGCCATGTTTGGGGCCTTGTGCCGACCTGTTAGACCCCTTGGGGGATACTTTCTGATATTCCTCACTATATTGATTATGATTTACACTCAGTCATTCCATGTCAAACTGTTTTCGAAACTCAGACTTATTTACATTATTTTGTGATGCAAATACTGTTTTGGGTCGAGTACCCCCTTTTGTTGATAGCCCGAGTGGATTTTTGAGAGTTTCTGACTGAGTGAGGTCGAGTGTCAACATTGTGAGGATATTATGGATCGGGATACACGCCGCAGCATGTTACATTGTTATGAGATGTGAGAGGCCGAGCCTGAGTGATTTATGCCATGAGATGGCTTAATATTAGCGCTTGGGCTGTAGGAGCCCCTCCGGAGTCTGTACACCCCCAGTGAGCACAGGTACCTACTAAGTGCGAGTGCCGAGTGACGAGTGATTGGGAGGATGAGTGACTGCGAGGTTGCCCGAGGGGCTGATACCGAGTGATGGTGAGGTATGCTGAGTGACTGATTCTGAGGGATGTTATGTCGAGGGGCGATTTATGAAATATGCTTTTGCCTGAGAGGCTATTTATGGTTACTATCATTTCTATATTAAATTACCTTGATTTCTATGGAAATTTGTGAGAAAGCACATTTCAAATGATATTTTACTGAGATTGACTTTTAAATGTTATAAGGCATCGTATCTGTGTTTTTTTTTCTAAGAGAAGGAGTTCATTCTCTGTGTATTTATGACTGCTTTTACGTGTTTCGTTGCCTTAGACATTATTTAGTTTTATTACTACTGAGTTGGCGTACTCACATTACTCCATGCACCCATGTGTGCAGATACAGGTGCTGGTACTGAGCGCTAGTTTTCTTTCTTCTTGCGGAGCCGAAGTTGGGATTTCGAGGTAGCTGTTCAGCGTCCACAACTTTCTCTTTTCACTTTTTCTTATTTTATATTTAGTTCCTCGTTCCGAGACTCGATGTATTATGACAGTGGAGTTATTTTTTACTACTCATAGATGCTCATGACGTGTTGACTCTAGGTTTTGAGGGTAGTAGTTAGACTATTTATTTGATTTGTTTTGTTGAAATTGTGGAAATATAAAAACTTTTTGTGAAATATCGGAACAGTTTTGGAAATTATGAAAATATTATGTCAGTATGTGATTGTTGGCTAGCCTAGTTCCATGTTAGGTGCCATCACGGTCGGCTTAGGATTTGGGGTCGTGACACAAACCTTCCAGAGAACATCAAAGAAGGCTGAACCCCAACATGAAAGAAGTGGTGAAGAAAGAAATGATTAAGTGTTTAGATCCGGGAATCATATTCCCCATCTCTGATAGCAACTGGGTTAGCCCAGTTTAGTATGAGTCAATGCAAGATGCAAAGGACGAGGTAGATGAGCGCTATATTCTGAAATTTTCAAGGCCGTCTAGGTGAGGTGACACTCCTCCGTTGAAAGTCAAAAAGTGCATAGAGAATCATTTAATTCTTGGCTCGCAACAATTTGTATCGCCCCAAGAGAATGATCATAAAGCAGAATCAAAACTTGGGGTCCAATTCATAAGTTCAAAGTGGAGGCAAAAGGAGCATGGAAAGCAAAGCTATTGGAAGGATGAAACAGCAAACCAGATGGTTGGAACTAAGTGTGAGGTACCCGCACGAAGGACTAGACCTAGGGAGAAGTCTGAGTACCCAACTGCTAGTGCTTTGGCCTTTGGCCAACCAGGGAGTTTCTTTTACCCTCTTATTAGTTATGGTGTGCATTAGGAACAATGCACAATTTTAAGTGTGGAGTGAGGAGATTGTCTGAGTGACTTTCTATGATATTTTAGCTGTGTTAGTTTAATTGAATAATATTTTTTAAAATGAAAAAGAACTTAAATATGTTGGACTTTTCCCGACGATGGATCTCTTAGACAGTTTTCTTGAGGGAAGTAAGTCTATAGAAAATACCAAAAAGATTTTTTTTAGGTAGTATAGTAATTCCCCCTTGGTTTTTCTTTGGGTTCTTTTCCAAGGGTTTTTAGTTGAACCGGGTGTAGGTAGTTTTAATTTTTAGGAGTAGGAGTCCACGAGGGCTATGCATTAATCGCAGCAATATCTCTGAGCTTTGTGATGCCTTGAGAATAGTTAGTACTTTGGTTGTGATGCTTAGGCTCAATTCTGACTCTAGGATAAATATCTTAAATCGTGGATTCTTAAATTTTCTTAACTGTTTTGACTGGAGTGTCGTGATAAAACCAATCATGAATGAGTTTGTGCCATGTCTGTGTGAGGTTTGTATGTATTATGTGCATTGCATTTGATGCCTAGAACTTGCCCAGTGTGTATGCAAAGCGAAATAATAGTCTTGTTCAGTCTGGGAAGTGATATAGGCAGTTCTCTGTTAAGCCAAATATATATAGAGTACCTACCTAAATGTGATGTATCGTAGTTAACCCCATTGAGCCTATAATCATGTTTCTTAACCACATTACAAGTCATTCCCCTTTATTTGAATCGACCATGTATTTGAACCCTGTCACCTCTCATGAGCACTTGAATTGTGATGAAGTATGGAAAAGTTAAAGTGTGGGGTGGTGGGTTGGCTTTTGAGTGGAACAAGTTAAATAAGGAGAAAAGTGCACCATTTGAAAGGAAAAAAAATGTGTCAATAAAAGCCATTTGGAAAGAGAAAGAAAAAAAGAAAGAAAAGATATTGATATAATAGTTGTAGTGTATGAAATCCTAATCGCGATGGCTATTGATGTACTGGTGCTTAAAGAAGTAGGGGGTAAAATATAGTGAAGTTAAGGTGGAGTTTTTGTTTGACATAAATATGGGTTTGAAGTTTAAAGTGTTTGTATTAAAGTGCTTAAGGGAGGTGTAGTCACTCTTAGATCTAAATGGATCCTACCCGTCCCACAACCTACATTACAATCAATGAAAGTCCTATTTGATCTTAGACTGAATGAACTCGATTAATGGAGTATTACACAAAGGGCAAGCTTACGGTATGTCATTTGGGGCATATGAATGTTATTTCTGAGAGCGAGTGAATTTTTCCTATCTTGAGTTCCAACGTTATTAAAATTCATGGTATGTGGAACTAAGCTCTTTGATGGGTGAGGGCACATAATTCACAAAGGAAAAGTAATGTTGTTGACCTCCATGTTAGAGTAAGTAAGTGAATTGTGATTAAAGCATGGTATTTGTGAGCGGTTATTGAGGCGAGGATGTCACACCTTTGTGCTTAAACCATTTTAAAAATTCTTGGTGTAACGTGTTAAGGGAATTGCTTAATAAATTGTGTCCATGAGTGTAGTTTAATTGCTCGAGGACGAGCAAATATTTAAGTGTGGGTTATTGATGTGTGGCTATGATTCATGATTTAACACATTATGTGCCTTGCATTTTACGTGCTTTAATGATAAAAATACACTTTGTTTGAGCGTAATGGAATCTATTTTATGTGTAGGTGAATTAGAGATGGAAGAAGAGTTAAATGGGTGCTTAAACGTCGAAAGTGCACTTGAAAATGGTGAAAAGGAGAAGCCAGGCAAAAGCCAGCTCGACTAGGCTTTAGCCTGGCGAGGCCAGCTTAAAGCCAGGCCAGACCAGGCTTTAGCCTGGTGAGGCCAGCTTAAAGCCAGGCCAGACCAGGCGTTAGCCTGGCGAGGCCAGCCTAAAGCCAGGCATTAGCCTGACGACACCAGGGTCCAGGTCCGAATTTTGAAGGCTTAAACGCTTTCTCGGCGCAACTAGGAGTAACTTACACGTTTAGGACTTATTCCAAACATATAAATAGACCCAAAAATACAACTTTGAAGGACTTTTGCCATTGGAGATAAGAGGAGATCGTGGAACACTACTCGAGAGTTCAAAACATTAATTTTTACATCCCTTATTACTTACTCTGTAATATGATTATGCAATTTACTTTGGATTTGGTTACTACGAGTATGAGTAACTAAACTCCTAATTTAGGGTTTTGATGGAACCTATTGAAGGATGAAACTCTTGTTATGTTAATATAGATTTGCCAAAGTTTTATCTCTATTTGTTCAACTACATGCTTGTTGTAGTTAATTGAAGGGCTCTCAATTAGCTGTACCTATTTAGTATGTATTACTCGGGAGAGAGTGCATATTTAGATTGTGTTTGAACAACATCACTCCCGACGTATATGACGGATCAATAACGAAGGGTTTAAAGGTGGGATTAGGGATAACAAAACCTTGGGTGCGATCTAAGTGAGCTGTAATTAAAGCTAGCTAGAGTAATTCGGGAGAATATGTCTAATATATTATCGTTATTACTCGGAGAGATTTACGACAGTCAGGGTGCTCATGATCGATATAGAAAACTAGGCAAATTTATACCAAACATAGCGGAAGGAATTTCAATAATAGGAGAAATCATAACCTTAGATCATACCAATTATTGTTTACAACCCGTTCTTAGTTAGTTCTTGATCATTATAGTTTTATTAAGTAATAGTTAGTTAGAAAATAACCCATTTGTTGTCTAAATATCTTGGGAAGTTGATTACGTGGAATTGTGTGGGTGTAATAGCGGTAATTGATAGGTTAATTCCTTGTGGGATTCGACTCTGGGCTTAATACCTAGAATATATTTACAGTGACCGCTTTGTCCTTTTTATAAGGCATAATTAGCGTGATCAGTCTACACATATTTTTGTTTTTATTAAATTTTGGCACATTCATTTTTAGACTATAAATTATAAGCATACAGCAAGCAAATTAAAGATCATATATTCCTGTCACACAAAAAAAGATCAGATATAGTGAAACATAAATCAGCTATTGGAAAGTGAAAGTTGTTCCATTTATCAAAAGTCAAGGTGTAGAATTAGAACTTTTGATAAGAGTTAACAAAATCGGTTAGCTATTAAAATATTTCAATGAAGATATTATATTTTCTTCCAATATATTTTTAAAGATAAGTAGAAAAAGTGGGAGAGAAATGTACACCATAAAACAGCTCATTTTCTAAAGTTGGTACAATGACCCAAATTTTATGACTAATTTTAGTTTCAATATACTATAAATTTTTCTTTTATTTTCTTATTTCGCGATGGAATAGCTAATTTGTCGTTCAATAGCAATGAAAAATGATCTATCGCTAAAATCTGCTGATAATCCCTTCTTCTTCTTTTTGTAATATTCCCCCTGAATATGTTTTTCCCTCCATCCGATTTTATATGAAAGTTAATCTTAGCATGAAATTTAAGGGGAAAAAAAATTGACACGTAAATCAAATATATGTAAAATAAAACATAATTATCTTTTTAAATAAGTTGTGGCAAGAGTTCCATATATACTTTTACTACTTATAAAAGTGTGAACATTTTTATAGTAAGTCCCAACAACTTATGTAATTAAAAATAAAATAAAAACTAAAAAATATAATTATAATGGGATAGACCAAAAGGAAATATATCATAAGGGCGAAATAACAAATAAAATGGGTGCATGTGAATGTACAATAGGACTTCTGTGGTTGATAATTGAGACAACTCTCTTTTCCTCCTTGTCCTTTTATCCTTCGAAGGGAGAAATATTTTTGGCCTTGGATTTCAATATTTCGATCCCATCCCCAAACTATATGTCGCTCGCACACTCAATTCTGTTAATTCTGTCATTTCATTCTTCGAAAATAAGGACCACAAAATTCACAAAGCAAACTAAAAATACTCTATCATTTCAAATCAAATACAGCTTGTTTGGATGGTCGTTACTTATTATATTGTATTGTGTTGTTGCTTTAAATATAATATTTATTTTGGTTGTTACTTAAATTTTATTGTATCGTATCGTTAAATTCGTCGTTACGTAACGACGAAATGTGCAACTTTATGTAACGATCAATTTGGTGTGGTTGCGTCTTTATCTTATTTTTTTCTCGCATCTCACCCTTCACTATTATTAAATTATTTTATTTTATCATCTACCCTACTTTTTATATAATAAATTTACCCTGTATCATATTTTTTCTTTACAATATTATAAATTTATTCTTCATATTGTTGGTGCATGATATCATGAAACAACGGCAAATGATACAATCTATTCAAACATTGTATTCATCAAACGATAAAGTACAATACAATACAATACAATACAATACGATACATTATGAAACAATGTGTAACAACCATCCAAACAAGCTATTTAGCGCGACTTTATATTTCCTTTTTAGTCCGGTTGAAAGAATGATCTTTTTTGAAACTTAAAATAATCTAATTTAAACATTTTATTTTATTTTTAAAAAAAGTTTTTATTATCCCACAAATATTAAGATATTTTAAGACTATAAATTTTAAAAGCGTTTTTTCCTTTCTTAAACACCTATCTAGTCAAAGTATAAAGTGCAGTCGGACCTCTCTATAGCAGCATCCTATATAATAATCATTCATAATAAAAATTAATTTTTTTTTGTAGCGTTCTTTTATATTATATTATAATATATATCAGATATAATAACACTTTATTATAGCAATCAAAAAAATAAAATATAAAAAGGTTTGACTGTATTATATTTTTTTTTAAATAAAAAAGTTAAAAATAAAGAGAGGAAAAGAAAGCTTCTTATCTATCATAACCAGAGGAACTGAAACATTGGAAAAATGGCGACCTTAACACCTTCTACTCTGCAACTCACAAAATCAAACCCACTCTTCTCACAATCTCCCCTCAAACTCCACGCGCCATCCTACTTCTCCTTCACCACACGCGCCACCACGGACGAATCCTCACCGTCCGACGCAGAAGCAGAAACCACCACCGAAACATCCTCGGACCCGGACAGCTTCGAGAGTAAGCTGTCCCAAGTCCGGCTCAGGTACCGAAGCGGAACGGGTAAAAAAGCGGAGCTCCGGAAGACACGAAAGGGCAAAACAGCAACAGCCGGATCCGGATCCGGGTCGAACATGTTCCTCCCGCCAATTCCGTTAAAGGAGCCGGTATCTGACGGACTGAATGTTGAATTCGGGTTCAGCCCGTATTCGGAGCGGGTCAATGGGCGGATTGCGGGTCTCGGGTTAGCAGCTTTGCTATTAGTGGAACTTGCGACAGGTAAGAGCGTGATTAATTATCACACGCCGTCAATTGTGTTTATTCAGGTTTATTTTGTGGCTGCTTTAGCTGCTGTTTATTTGAAATTTGAGAAGGAAAAAGTTAGTGTGTGGCCTAAATAGTTTTAGTTATCTGTTAAGAAATGAGCTGCCATTGTTGAGCTCTTTGAGAATCTTTTTTTCCAATTTGTTGAACAGTTTATTATACCTTTATTACATGTGCATTTGTATGATAATTTGTACCAATTGCTAGATTGCTGCTGAATTTGGCATGTCTGAGCAGCAGATATTACATATATATGGTGAAATGCGTATATGCTATTCTTCTCGGACTTCATATATAGGAATACATTGAATTGAGCATGTTGTTGTTATTGTTATCATTTGGGATGAAAGTTATAATTTGCAAAAAGTGAAAGATTGCTACTAGTTTGTGGATTAGATTAGCAAGAAACCAAACTAGAAAAGAAAGTCCTTCTGTTGCAATTATGTGAACTTATTGTTGCGGAAGTCGAATATATATAGAGCGATTAAGTCACAACTATTATATCTAAAGATAGCTAAACAATAATAAAAAGAACACCAGAAATTAATAAGGTTCAGCAAAATTTGATTTTTGCCTAGTCCTCAGACTCAAACAAGTCAAACTTTATTTCATTCCAAAAATACAAGTGAAATATTATAAGAGAGAAAAGAAGATTCAAATAACTTAGGAGATAAGAAGGCAAGTGATAGATGTTTACAAATGAACAAAACTGTTGTTATTTATAGAAGGGAAATGACCTTAATAATGTCATGTATGACATCACATTAAGTGTGATCATGCAATGTAAATGCATGAAAAATACATCTATCAATTTCTTCCTAAAAGGAGGCTTCAAATGTTCACACTATTTTGCATTAATCTTGTCAAATTCAACAAATCTCCACCTTGGCAAGATTTCACTTTCAATTTTCTCTCACTGATAAATTTTGATTGTGTCTTCAACCTCAATCTTCAAAATTCAACAATGTTAATCAAGTTCAAACAATGTTGAAACTTGATCGCAGTCACTACTTTTGTTAGCATATCAACAGGGTTGTCTGTAGTCCGAATTCTCTGCACCATGACCCCACCTTCTTTTATAATATCTCGTATAATATCAATGTGCTTTGTCCTTGCATAATAAACAATGATAAACTTGGTTTTTTGTTAGTTGGATAGCACTCTGACTATCACAAAATAGTGTGATGCTTTCTTGATCACTACTAAGCTCTCTAAGCAACCCTTGAAACCAAATTGTCTTCTTTACAACCTCTATAATTGTCATGTACTCTGCCTTAGTAGTAAACAAAGCAATCGTTGACTCCAAAGTAGACTTCCAACTAACCGGTGCATTTCCAAAAGTGAAAACATAACCAGTAGTTGATCTACGCTTGTCCAAATCACCCGCATAATCTGAATCACAATATCCAACCAGATAATGACTATCTTCCTACTCAAAAATCAATCCAACATCTACAGTATTACCAATATACTGTAGAATCCATTTCACAGTTGTCAATGCTCCTTTCCTAGATCATGCATATACCTGCTAACAACTCCGATAGCATGTGAAATATTAGGTCTTGTGCAAATCATTGCATACATCAAGCTACCAACAGCATTCGCATATGGTACTCTTCGCATGTACTCTCGTTCAGCTTCATTTTTCGGCGACATAGCAGTACTAAGCTTAAAGTGAGGAGCAAGCAGAGTGCTAACCGACTTCGTGTTCTCATTCATGCCAAAACGATCGATTACTTTCTTCAAGTATTCTCACTGAGATTGATAGAGTTTCTTTGAATGTCTATCTCTTTTTATCTCCATGCGAAGAACATCACCAAAATCCTTCATGTCAAACTCCTTTCTCAGTTGAATCTTTAACTTCTCAATTTCCTCTTGACTTTTGAAATCTATCAACTCATCATCTACGTATAGGAGAAGATATATGAAGGATTCATCTTCAAGCTTGCGCAAATACACACAATGATCATATTTGCTTCTTCTCTACTTCTGTCGCAACATAAACATGTCAAATCGTTTGTCCATTATCTAGAAGATTATTTCAATCCGTACAACGATTTTTCAAGTTTGCACACCATATTTTTCTTTTCAACAACTTTGAATCCTTCTGGCTGAGTCATTTAGATTTCATCTTCCAAGTCTCTATGTAAAAATGCAGTTTTTACATCTAACTGAACTAGTTCCAAATTCAACTGTGCTACCGAAGCCAACAAAACTCTAATGGATGAGTGTTTCACGACTGGAGAAAATACCTCATTGTAATCGATTCCCTTCTTTTGAGCGTACCCTTTTCCCACCAATCTTGCTTTGTAGTGAACTTCTTCTTGGTTAGGAAATCATTTTTTCTTTGCAAATACCCATTTTGCACCCAATTGCTTTCTTGCCCTTCGGGAGATTGGCCAATTTCCATGTAACGATTCTGATGAAGGGACTGCATTGCTTCATTCATGGCAATCCTCCGCTTGTCTTCTTCTGAACTTTAGACTGTGTCTTTATAGGTGGTAGGAACAACACCAGCTACAATTAAGGCTGCACAAGCCACTGTCTCCATGAGACGAACATATTTCTTTATTGTTCTTTTTGGCTTGCTGGTTGCTATTGATTCAATTGTTGAGGTTCATGAGTTGGAATCTCCCTCTCTACTGGCTCTACTTCCAGAGGAAAATCTTCTATTATTTCCTTGTTTTCTCCCTGTGTTGGGAAAAGTAATTTTTCCTCAAACTCCACCTGCTTTGAAGCACTATCAGTTTGTTTGGCATCTTCAGTCGTCGCCTTATCTGTTATGGCATATTCATCAAAGATAACATCTTTGCTGAATATAATTTTTCTTGTCTCTGGACATTATAAGCTCTATCCTTCTACTCCAGAAGTAATCCCCATAAATATCGCTTTCTTTGCTCTTGATTCCAATTTTGACTCTTTCGCATGAAAGTATGCAATTGAGCCAAATACATGCAAAAAAATTATAATCTTTAGCATGTTTTTCATACCATTTTCAAATGGTGTTTTGCCTCCAATAGCGGCAGATGATAGACGATTAATGAGGCGGCATGCATATGTTATTGCCTCAACCCAAAATTCTTTGCCCAAGCCAGCATTTGACAACATACACCGAACCTTCTCCGGCAAAGTCCGGTTCTTGCGTTTTGCCACTCCATTCTGTTGTGGTATATTTCTAACGGTGAAATGTCTCAAAATGCCATCATCTTCACAAATCTTGTAAAGATCATTTTTGTATTCTCCACATTTATCTGTACGGAGACACTTTATCTTTCTGCCTGTTTGAGTCTCTATCATCGCCTTTCATTTGAGAAAATTTCGAGTACCTCATCTTTGGTTTTCATAGTATATACCCACACTCTCCGGGAAAAGTCATCAATAAAAGTTACAAAATAGTGTTTTCCACCTAATGAAGGTGTTTTGGAAGCAACCCAAACATCAGAGTGAACATAATCCAAAATACCTTTAGTATTATGGATAGTTGTTCCAAAACCTTTGTTTGTATCCCCTAGACGCAATGCTCACAAAAATCAAAATTGCATGTCTTTACTCCTTTTAACAATCCTTGATTTGATAAAATTTTCAAGGATTTTCCTCCAGCATGTCCCAAGCGCATGTGCCATAGCTTGGTTGCCTCTGCCTCCTTGCCATAATTGGATGTCATTGTTGTCTCAATAATTGTACTACTGTGATAGTGGTACATTTTATTATTTCGCCGAATTCCCTTCATTACCATTAGTGCACCAGAGCATATTCTCATTATCCTATTTTCTGTTGCGACTTTGAACCCATTTGACTTTAGGGATCCTACAGAAATAAGATTTTTCTTCAATTCCGGTACATATCGAACATCTGTTAATGTTCAGAGCAATCCATCATGGTTCCTTAATCGAATTGAACCAATACCATATGCGGTAAGAGGAATGTTATTTGCAGTGTGAATAACTCCACATTCTCCCTTTTGAAAATCAATGAACCAGTTTCGGTTGGGACGCATATGATAGCTACAAGCTGAATCCATCAACCATATGTCACATGGTTTGAATGGCTCAGTTGTAACTAGTGAGAAATTAGAGTCATCACAATCAGCTATATTTGAATCTGTGACAGCCTTTCCATTGTTAGGTTTGGCCTTATTTTTCAACTTTGGACTGTCTTTCTTCCAGTGCCCCTTTTTTCGGCAAAAGGCGCATTCATCTTTGCTGGGTCTGAATCTTGACTTCAATCTTTCTTTCTTCGTTCTCATATGATTTTGAGAACGATCTCTCACGACCAATGCTTCTCCTTCTCCACTCTTTTGTTTTTATCTCTTTCTGTGCTCATAGTTGTACAAGGCAGAACAAACTTATTTAAGAGATACTTCAGCATTCCCATGAAGTAGAGTAGTTTCGAGGTGCTTGTACTCATTGGGAAGTGAACTTAATAACATTAAAGCCTTACCTCCATCACTAAAAGTCATGTCCATATTCTGTAAATTTGTCGCCAACTTATTAAAGTTGGTGATAAGATCATTCATTGTAGTACCAGGAACATATGTGAAGCGTAACAGTCATTTTTTCATGTAAAGTTTATTTTGACTATTTTCAAGAATTTATCCTCCAATGCATTCTTTTGTGTATGGATACTTCTGTTCTCTTGCGAGGTAAGATTGAATGGTACCACAAGCAAAGCGATTGATAATCTTCCAATCTGCTTCTCCGATATTGTCTGATTTCTTTTCTTCTATGGCAATATCTAGACCTTATTGAAAAAGGACATCAATAACCTCAGGTTGCCACATCCCGAAATGTCCTGACCCGTCATAAATTTCAACTGCAAATTTTGCATTTGACATAATTATTGTCATTAGTGAAGATGCCAACGACGTATTACCGACACGCGATGTGGACTCTTCATTTTTATTATCTCTCATTTTTTCTATAGAAAATATTTATTTGCTTACAGTACAGAACACCAAAGTAATTTTTTTCTGATGTGGAAGTTCAGACTATGTTACAACCACAGAGCATTCTCAGATAGAACCTTGGCTCTGATCCAATTGTTGCGGAAGCCGAATATATAGAGAGTGATTAAATCACACCTACTATATCTAAATGTAACTAATAAATAGTAAATGAAACAATAATAAAAAGTGCACCAGAAATTAACGAGGTTCAGCAAAATTTGATTTTTGCCTAGTCCTCGGACACAATCAACTCAAACTTTATTTCACTCCAAAAATATAAGTGAAATACTACAAGAGAGAAAAAAAGATTCAAATACCTTAGGAGATAGAAGGCAAGTGAGGGATATCTACAAATGAACAAAACCCTTGGTATTTATAGAAGGGAAATGGCATTAATAATGGCATGCATGACATAACATAAGTGTGATCATGCAATGTAAATGCATGAAAAATACATCTACTAATTTCTTCCTAAAAGGAGGCTTCAAATGTTCACACTAGTTCACATTAATCTTGTCAAATTCAACATTTATCCTACACATTATCAAGTAGAATTGGTCACTCCATATTAGTAATATGAGCAAAATACACCAGAAGTAATCAGAGGCGACTTAAGCACATATGTGACCTAAAGTCAAAGTTTAATATGCGGCCGAAATTTTTAAAAGAAAGTTATGATATAGTACTATTTGAAGTCTATTTTTCTAGGCTTTGAGATGGAAAATTGCTCATATTTTTTTGTAATCGATTTTCTCTAATAATTTCTTTTTAATTGATAATATATCCAACCCATTTCATCTTTATTGAGACATTGTTGATCTTAGGTATGATTTTACCAATTATGATCTTGAAAAACTTCTTTTCTTTGTGGCAACTGTTATAGAAAAACTCTATTTTTGGACGAAAAGTACTAAATATTATTTTAGATCGATCCGCTCCGGCTTAGCGGAACTACTTGAACTAGAGTCATTCAATTCCTTAAGCCATGTCTATACTAGAAGAGCAAAATCAGATGATGACTAGATTCATTTGTGCAAAAAGGATGATTTTCTAAACTTGTGATCTTAAACATGTCATAATATTTGTTTTGCTATAAAATTTCTCATTAAGGGTAATATAAAAGTATATTTTAAATTGTTTCTACATTTAGAAAGAACGGCGAGGGTCTATTCGAAAACAGCCTCTCTACCCCCAAGGTCGGGGTAAGGTTTGCGTACACATTATCCCTAGACCCCACTTGTGAGATTATAATGGTTGTTGTTGTTGTTGTTGTTGTCGTTCTACATTTATAGCTTGTTTGCCAAACTTCAAAAATCACCTTATTTTGGCAAGTGCTTTTTCTCAAAAGTACTTTGGGTGAGAAGCAGTTTGTGTTTGGCTAATTAATTTAAAAAGCACTTCTGAGCAACAATTAGTGTTTGGCCAAGCTTTTAAAAATTTCTTCTAAGTGAATTTTTTTCAAAAGTGCTTTTCAAAAAAATATTTTTGGAGAGAAGTTACTTGATCACGCTCAACTATGTCTATTAAATGACTAAACGGGCGTTGCAAATATAATCCGGGTATTTTGCCCAGAGTCGAATCCCACAGGGAATTAACGTATCAAATGTCGTCTTTAGATTACTAGATTCTCCGTAGTCAACTTTCTCAAACGTTGTGTATATCACTTTGTGTTGTTTCTACTACTACAGCTGAACAGAAATAATAAACTTAAGATTAACTAACAATAAGATGTAAATAATTGGATTAAAGGTCTAAGGTTATGGTTTTCCTCGTTGGTGAACTTCCTTCTTGTATACTTCCTATAGTTTTGATTTAGTTGACTCTATCAATCATGAACACTCCAGTTACCATAAATCTCTCAAGTTACGCTAGCTAGATTGCATTACAGTTCAATTTAGATTGCACCCGATGGATCGTTATCTCTAATCCAACCTCTAAACCCTCAGTTATGACTCCCGTCTATACTCCGGGAGTGGTGTTGTTCAAACAAATACCTAAATATGCACTCTCTCCCAAGTAGATACATAATAAATAGGCACAGCTAATTGAGGGCCCTTCAATCAACTACAACAAGAACGTAGTTGAACAAATAGAGATTAACAACCAACCAAAACTATATTAATATCATAATAAAGTCATCCCCCTACGGGTTCCACCAAAACCTTAGATTAGAAAAGTTAGCTACTCATAATAATGATAAAACTACAAAAGAATTCATAAGCAAAGGTAAAAGCACAAAAGAAGGAGATATGGATTGATGTCCAATTGCCTCCTTGCCTCTTGCCTCTTGCCGTTGCTTTTCTTGTTCTAAACTCTAAACCCTGATAATCTACTCCTTTGGGCGAATTGAACCTTTTAGAGGTTAAGTGGATTGGCCCCGAACTTCTAAAAATAACCCTTTTCGAATTATTTTTCCCGTCTGGACTAGCGCGGGCGCGCTAGTCTCGCGCTAATGCCCGCGCTAGTTGGGTTATACACTGCATCCGGAAAGCTGTACTAGCGTGGGCGCGCTACAGCCCGCGCTAAGGGGGTTCTTCACTGCCTTGTTAAACTGAACTAGCCTTCAAATCACCCCGAAATCTCCCCATGGCCTGTTATTCTTCAAATTCGCCCGGATCACCGTCATAAGTCCTCAATAGCTTATTGTACTCCTGTGAAACACAAAAATCACCATTAAAGCCAATTTATCATCATATAATACACTTAAGACCGTGAAGCATCATTAAGTTAGAGTATAAATATACGCTAAACTATGTGAATTTAGCTTATTATCAACATCCCACAATTAAATCATTGCTAGTCCTCGAGCAATCCACTACATCCTACAAGGTTTCTTTGCATCAAACACTTCCCTATGGTGTCACACCACAACATTTTACAAGCATTAAACCTAGCAGTGTAACACCTATGCCTCAAGCGGCGACTCTCAAATGCCAAGCCATACTCTTACTTCCTCGAGATACACTACAAGGAGGTCAAGACTTACCTCTTTTTCATAAATCATGTGCCCTCACTTCACACAATTGAGAGTAGTTCCACAAAAAATAATAGTAAGAGCAACAGGAACTTTAAATCGAAAGAATTCACTCACTCTCAAAAAGAACATTCATATGCCACACAAATACGCCATAGGCTTGCCCGTAGTGTAATACTCTACTAATTGAGTTTATTCAGTCTAAGATCAATAGATCTTTATTTGGTTGTAATGTAGGCTAAGGTACGGGTAGAATACATTCGGGTATAGTGACTAACCTCCCTAAGCACTTTTAATACAATTACATTAACATTCAGCCCACTTTCATGCTTGGCCAGAACTTTCACCACGCTTTGCTTCATAATTACCCCACTATTCTTTAGGTGCAACTTTCTTTTTATGTCACTAGTTATCAAGGACTACATGTATTTATTGTCCTCTTTCTTTCTTTTGTTTTTCTCTAAGTGGCCTTCACTTTTGCATTTTATTTCTTTTTCTTTTTTTTCTTTCACACTTTTGCACCTTTCATTCTATTTCCTTGATTTTCCTTACAGATCAAACCACCACCCCACACTTTGACTTTTACATATCAGCTAACAATTCAAGTGTCCATGGGAGGTACAGGGTTCAAACAGACAGGTTATTCAAACAATTGGTTATGGTTCATAATGTGGTTATCAAAGAAACATGCTTATAAGCTCAAAGGGGTTAACTATGGTTAATTACATTCAGGTGGGTACATATTTGTGTCTGGCTTAACAAAGAAATGTTTATATCCCTTCTAAGACTAAACAAACTTCTATTTCGATTTGTACACACACGGGGGCAAGTTTTAGGTACCAAATGCAGACATCGAATAAGATGCAAAATACCTCACACACACATGGCACATAATTCAATCCAAATTGGTTGATCAAAACACTCCATTGAGAATTCAAGTTAGTTACAGCATGCACCGTTAAGGCATTCTACAAGAGTCAACAAGTGAGGCTAAGAGTTACACTCAAGGATTCATGGTGTTTGGGTATAACACACTAAGAGTAGCATTTTATCATTCAGCACCTTGCCCAAAGGATTCCTAACAACTACAAATAAAAGAAGAAGCTAACTATACCCGGTTCAAGCTAAACCCTTAGAAAAGAACCGCGGTCAAAAGAAAAACCAAGGGGGAGTTACTACGCTACCTAAAAAAGAAAAAAGAAAAAAAATCTTTTTGGTGTTTTTTTTTTCTTTAGACTTAAATCCCTCAAGAAACTTGTCTAATAAATCCATCGTCGGGAAAAGTCCAATTTTTTCTATTTTTGTAAAAAAAATAAATTATTCCATTAAACTAACACAACTAAAATAGCATAGAAAATTACCCAGACAATCTCCTCACCCCACACTTAAAATTGTGCATTGTCCCCAATGTGCACCCATACATTTAAGAGGGTAAAAAAAAACTCCCTGGTAGGCCAAAGGCCGAAGCACTAGCATTTCATGGGGTACTCAGACTTCTCCCAGGCCTGGTCCTTCGTGCGGGTACCTCACATTTAGTTCTAACCATCTAGTTTGATGTTGCATCCTTCCAGTGGCTTTGTGTTCCATGATCCTAAAAAAATCAAAAAATTGACACTACAAAAATAATACAATTAGAAATAAAACAAACAAAAATAAAACAAAATAAAATAAAATAAAGCAGCAAAGCTGGGTTGCCTCCCACAAGCGCCTGATTTAACGTCGTGGCACGACGTGAATCACTCTCTGCCTCCATTTCAAACTTATGAATTGGACCCCAAGTTTTGATTTTGCTCTGTGATCATGCTCCTGGGGTGGTAGAACGAATCTGACTGGCCCAATAAAATAATATAGTATTCTGCACTTCTTGGCCTTTGGATGAGATGTGTATTCCCGACTTTCTGGCACGAAGAATTCCAGAATGTAGGCATCTTGTTCCTTACTCCTTGACTTCTCAAGTGGCTCGGACGATTCTATTTCCATATCATCATCCAAACACAATGTGGAAAAGTGCTTGGAGTGTGGACCAATGCGCTCAACTACACAAACATTGGGATTGTCAACATCCTTAACACTAATGACACTAGAGTCAACTAAATATGTATCCTCAATATCCTTGGTTGACTCTAGTATCTCTTCTACGACATTGGCATCCTCAAAATCTAGTTCGATTGATTGTTGGTGTTCTACTCTAGCCTTCTCGTACTCATCCTCGTATTTTTTTAAATCCTCCATTATATTGGCAATTTCTGCAGTCAATCCATACTCATATTGGCTACTATCCACAATGTCAACTTGTTGCGCTTTACAGGGTTCAATTACTTTATTCGCTTGAGCCTCCAAGTTGTGAATATTTACCTCTTGTCTTTGTACCCGCAGTTGTATCTCATCAAATTGTTTCATAAGAAACTTTAGCATATCCTCGATCTCTTTCAGGTCCTCATACATGGGTTCTTTGTTCCTATTAACTTTACAAGAAAAAGAATAACCATCAAAGTAAGGGGCTGGGGGAAAATAAGAAATATAAGCACAACCATGAAAGTGACCATCTTGACCACCACACATATCACACACATTCCACACATAAGATTGAGTTGGTGCACATAACTCGCTCTCGAAAATATTTTGATAATTTTGCCCTGAGTGGTTTCCTCCATAATATGCATAACGACGATCAAAAGTAGAATTACCAACATCCAAACTTGCATAATTCCATGATGCCATGTTTTCAAATTAACAAATACAACTAAAATAAAGAAAATAAAACTCAAATACTAAAAAAAATCAAACTTGAAACCTAGCAATATGTAGCAAACGTTAGAAATTCAATATATGTATGAAATCAAAGAAAATCGACTATACTTAAGAATTTTCCTTCAACTACACTTGATAATACCGTTAACTCCCCGACAACGGCGCCAAAATTTGATCACACTCAACTATGTCTATTAAAAGACTAAACGGGCGTTGCAAATATAATCTGGGTATTTTGCCAAGAGTCGAATCCCACAGGGAATTAACGTATCAAATGTCGTCTTTAGATTACTAGATTCTCAGTAGTCAACTTTCTCAAACCTTGTGTATATCACTTTGTGTTGTTTCTACTACTACAGCTGAGCGGAAATAATAAACTTAAGATTAACTAACAATAATATTTAAACAATTTGATTAAAGTCTAAGGTTATGATTTCACCCGTTGGTGAACTTCCTTCTTGTATACTTACTATAATTTTGATTTAGTTGTCTTTATCAATCATGAACACTCCAGTTACCATAAATCTCTCTCAAATAATTATGATAATTTACTAGACGCACTCTCTCAAGTTACGCTAGCTAGATTGCATTACAGTTCACTTTAGATTGCACCCGATGTATCGTTATCTCTAATCCAACCCCTAAACCCTCGGTTATGACTCTCGCCTATACTCCGGGAGTGGTGTTGTTCAAACAACTACCTAAATATGCACTCTCTCTCAAGTAGATACATAATAAATAGG
>ML427191.1:0-17573 GCA_005239525.1 Nicotiana knightiana | reverse complement strand
GTATCGTTATCTCTAATCCAACCTCTAAACCCTCGGTTATGACTCTCGCCTATACTCCGGGAGTGGTGTTGTTCAAACAACTACCTAAATATGCATTCTCTCTCAAGTAGATACATAATAAATAGGCACAGCTAATTGAGGGCCCTTCAATCAACTACAACAAGAACGTAGTTGAACAAATAGAGATTAACAACCAACCAAAACTATATTAATATTACAATAAAGCCATCCCCCAACTGGTTCCACCAAAACCTGATTAGAAAAGTTAGCTATTCATAATAATGATAAAAACTACAAAAGAATTCATAAGCAAAGGTAAAAGCACAAAAGAAGGAGATATGGATTGATGCCCAATTGCCTCCTTACCTCTTGTCTCTTGCCCTTGCTTTTCTTGTTCTAAACTCTAAACCCTGATAATCTACTCCTTTGGGCAAATTGAACCTTTTATAGGTTAAGTGGATTGGCCCCGAACTTCCAAAACACCCCTTTTTCGAATTATTTTTCCCGTATGGACTAGCACGGGCGTGGTAGTCTCGCGCTAATGACCGCGCTAGTTGGGTTATACACTGCCTCCCGAAAGCTGGACTAGCGCGGGCGCACTAAGGTCGCGCTACAGCCCGCGCTAAGGGGGTTCTTCACTGTCTCGTTAAACTGAACTAGCCTTCAAATCACCCCGAAATTACCCCATGGCCTGTTATTCTTCAAATTCGCCCGGATCACCGTCATAAGTCCTCAATAGCTTATTGTACTCCTGTGAAACACAAAAATCACCATTAGAGCCAATTTATCATCATTTTAACACACTTAAGACCGTGATGCATCATTAAGTTAGTATAAATATATGCTAAACTATGTAAATTTAGCCTATTATCATTATTTTTTTCTGCTTCTCCTCAAAAGTACTTTTTTTTCTTACAAAAGTTGGGCCAAACACTTCAATTTATAAAAAAAAATGATTCTTAGTTTGGAGAAGCTTGGCCAAATAAACTATTAGAAAGAAATTATTTTTTCTGAAACAAATTTAAAAAGATTTGGGAAATAGGATCAACAAACTGAAATAGGGTTCTTTCTCAGTAATGTTGTTTAGACTAGATGAGCATTTGAGTTTGAATGATTTCCAATTTTATTTCTAAATTAACGTGTAGCAAGAACCAAAATAGAAAGAAGGTTCTTTATCTTATAGGTGAACTAAACTCTGGGGCGAAGATACATAGCCCTAAGGTTGTTCAACTGATCATTCTTCGTCGAAAATATATACTGTATATGTAAGTAAAATATTATATTTTAAAGGTATATGATATATATTGAATAACTTTTATAGAAAAACTTTTTTTACTTATTTTAAATTTGAATATCCTAAATAAAATTTCTGGCTTCGCCACGGCCTAAAACTAATAAAGAAGGTGCACGAAAAAATCCAGCCCAATGTATAACAGAAGGAGACAGGAACCTGAAGTTCATAATCCATTTAAGAGCAATCCTCTTGTGTTCAAACAAATTACCAATGTATAGGAAATCGGATCCAAAAGAGAAAGGGCTCAAAAGTCAATCCTACATTATTTTAGCGGTACCGAAATTTATAGAAGAATGGGAATAAATAACTTTAGTTATCATATTTCTAGACAAGAAATACCTTTTGTCCATTAGTTTTTTCAGTCTTTAGTTAGAAAAGGTCTTAAGTTCAATTTTACTTAATCGTAGTTTTTAAGGGAATATGACGCTGTATAGTCGTTCTGAAAATAGTAGCCGAAAATTTTTTTTTTTTTGTATGTATATACATTGTATATGTTATATACAAAAAATATACAAATATTACACATTTTTCGGCTATTGAATGTAATAGTTTCTGACATGGGCAAAAGGTGAAAAAAACTCAATTTTTAACATAGAGGCTCTCTTAAATATTTACAAAAAATATGTGTTAGTTGAGCTTAGAGAGGAATCAAATACATAACCAACACACTAGAAGACAATCTATCTTAGTGATGTCATTTTATCTTACTTATCTATTTCCTTTGAGTATTAATGCATATACTTAATAATTTTTTCCGATAAAGCGGTGTCGTGTAACATCGCTTCGTCAAATGTGCGTCCGCCCATAGTTGTCAAATAATAGGAAAGCCGCGTTAAGGTGATCAGATAAAATTTCTAGATAAGTTATACAGCTAAACATTTTGTAAAATGATCAAGTCAAAAGGATCAGTTTTTTGCTGCTGATATAGCCGTTATAGTATGTCACTATGCTGTATATACTGTACTACTATATGTGTTTATCCTTAAAGACGGATAAAATTAAATTTATTTGTGGTTTTAAGGATACTTGAATTAATTCGATACAAATAAGTTGAGTTAGACTAAATGAATAAATGAGGTAATAAATTATCAAACCACTTCAGGAGGGTGATTCCGGACTTAACAACAGCCTTAATGAAATATTCGCCCTCGAACCCGGACTCACAATGACCAAGCACTAATGAACAAGAATAAGAATTTTGAATAACAGAGAAAATAGTAGTATATTGCCTTGATATGTGTGTTACAGTGTCTAATGAATAATCAGACCCCCCCCCCCCCCCTTATATAGTAGGGGAATCCTACCCTAGATACAATTCCATAAAACGTAAAACTCGTCCGTTTAACTAATCACCGGTTTTTCGTTGGTACGTGCCGAGATCTACGCCATGATACCCGGTTGGTCACGGATATCACAGTCTTCTGTTAATCGTGCTCAGTTGCCTGACAACACTCTCTGAAGTCTTTTGGGATTTGGACCGATCCCGGGGTCATGGCCCTGATTTTCTCGAGAGTGAGCGTTGTGCCCCCAGACCCTGGCTCGATGAGACCCTCGCCTCGATTCTGATTTCTTATCATCATATCTCTTGCTCGATTTACCTTATTGGAAATCAGGGTGTCCCATGAACCCTGTTTCACCCGTATACAATATGCTTAGGAGTGAAGCTAGGTGTTGGCAATGGAATTCAAATGAATTCCCTTCGCCGAAGTTGCAATGTGCAGATAGGGCAAAATATTTTTTTTCAAAATTATATATAAACTTTTGAATCCTCTTGACATAAAAGGAAGATTCTAGAGTTGTGGCAAAGGGGCTTCGAAAATTATTTTTAGTCGCATGTTCAGATCCAACGTGTGGCGTTGTAGAAATTTTTCCTATCTCCTTAAATGAATTCCTGGCTTTGCCAATAATCATAAAATTTTGAGATGAAAACAATGAAATATATTTGTATATATTTTTCCTTTCCTTTCTAAAATCGATGAGTGAGTGAATATAAAGAGAAAAGATAATATAGAAAGCGACTTGAATTTCTTATTTCTAAAGCTTCAAGGGATAAAACGTCATGTATTTGTAGACCAACGCTTTATCTTAATGTCGTACTTCTTTTATACACGTATCCTTCAGTCCCAAATATTAATTGTGACAAACTTAATTTGTTTTAAAATATTTTCACATTTTAACAACATTGGACAAAAAATAAAAAGTCATCAATTGCCTTTTTTTCCCCAAATCTATCCATACTATTCTCGTTAGTGGAACTATACAATCTGATAAAAATAAGGTCTTATGGCAATCTCAAGCATACTCAAAATCGATTCTTTGGCCTAATCGAGCAACCTATGAACAGTTGTCGCCTACATAACCTACCTCTCAGACCAAGGGAAGAAGGTATCAGATCACTTTTGAGAGTCCTTTTGTTAAACGTCTATTGAAACGGAATGGTTTCATGTTCTTTGATCGATTGGTTATTCCTCTCCATTCGTATCTCTTTTTCCAATTTCGATCTCGATTAGTTGCACATGAGATTGCCTTAGGTTATTCCCTTTACCAGGATATCCCCTTGGCAAATAAAGCGAAAAAAGAAAGCGACATATCCGCTGCTATTATCCGCTAGTAGGTTGCAATTGCTCTTTGAGTTCTCTCTTTCTTTCTTTATGGGTCTTCCCAGGCCTCGTGAGACCTTATGGTGAATTCCTCACATTGAAAAGTGCGCTCAAATACTATATAAACGCTTTATGATTTAAGGATATTAGATTAGTATCTTTTTTTAGAGGTTCTGAAAAAAACTTAAAAGAGAAATAACGAGAAGAATATACTCTTAACTCAAGTAAGAGATATCTCACTTGGACAGTTCCATTATTACTTCGAAGCAAAGAATTAAACTTAATTAGTGTGCAGGTAACCACTTCGAATTTAGATCTATTATCCGCGATTAACTTAGGAATTTCCCCCATCCAGTTATACCAAGTAGATAATAGTCAAACATATCTTTTTATAATTAAATACCGTTATATAGATTTTCTTAGATGGTTTCGTAACTAGGCAGAAAAGGTCCATCTCAATCTCTGTTAACATTTCTCTATTGCAATTTTCTGCAAACTTCTTAGTTATCAAGAGCAATTTCAACTATTTGTTGCGAGTTCTCGCTTGGTCTGTCAAAAACATCCTCACTATCTTCACTAGGTAGAAATAAGGTCTGCGTAGATTCGAACCCTGAGAGAGAAAACTATTTGATGCATAGTACTTTACCCCTTCAATGATTCGACGGAGCAAATCCGTATTGAGCCAGTGCTTCAAATGCCAAACAGTTTAACCAAAAAAGGTTAAAAGAGGGAAATGGACGATGTCTCAAGAGATGAAAAAGCTGTTGGAAGCACATCCATATCAATGATATTTTGGTCACAGAGATGGTGGCATGGTGCTATTGTTAGAGCATATGCCTTACACCTGCATAATTCACCTTGGACAATTTTCCATCATCAATCAGTTTCTCTAACTTGTAAACCACGCGCAAATCAGGATTAATTGAGCCGGTGGCTTCAGATACGAATAGTTAAAACCAAAAAGAACTTAAAAGAGGGCAGGGACGACATCTCAAGAAATGAAAATGTAGGATGCACATCCATCTCAATGATATTTGGTCTCATAGATGGTGTTATTGATATGTCATACTTAACCTGCATAATTCACCTTGGACATCAGAGAATCCCAGTGCTGGTTAAACACTTGTAAACCACAAAACTCAAGTGTCATTTACCCCAGAAGCTTTACAAAGCCAGCTATTAGCAACTTAAACTAGTAGTAGTATTCAAGCCAGCATAGTAGCACCTTAAACTAGTTGTGTTCAGGCCAGCATAGTAGCACCTTACACTAGTTGTGTTCAGGCCAAGCATAGTAGCACCATAAACTAGTATTGTTCAGGCCGGGCATAGTAGTAGCATCTTAAACTAGTTTTCAAGTCAGCACAGTCTAGAGCATCTTAAACAAGTAGTTTTCTCCTCCAAAAGAACAAATTGCAGGCAGCAATGGTAAAAAGCACGTTCCTTGGACGGCTTACTAGCAAAAAGATATCTTTTTCTGGAGCAAAAAAAAATGCATAAATGCATACTTCCAAAAAAGATGAGATGTTCATTGAGATATTAAGTGAAATTCTGCTTCTTTTCAATCAGGAGATATTAACACCTCTTCAGGCAAGACTCCACTGTGTCTAGAGCCACCTTCTTATACTACAACATTTCTCATTCGTCCAGATGCAATCTGAAGTCAGGTATATGTTCCTCATTACACGTAGCACATTACCTGTACCTGTAAGGACCAAGAATTCTTTCACAGGAACTGAGCGATGCGGAAACAGTGTTTCCCACGGCACAGCTGCTGATATTCCAGGTTCGGTGAGCCATAAAATCAAAATCTTCTTCTTTTCAATCTAGAGACATCAAATCCCTCTTCATGCCAAACTTGCCCACTCTGTCTAAAGTTACCTTCTTGCTCCTCGACATTTCTCATTCGCCTAGGTAAAGGTCGATCCTTGATATTTGCATCAAATTCTCTTTCCCTAGTGTTATTTCTTTCAACAAATTCTTCATCTGCTTCTGGATAGAACCTAAAAGGCCTAGGGCCACCATCTTGGTTGAAACGGAAAGTGTCATTTTCGCTGTTATAAGGACGAAAAGAACGAGCAGGTCCTCCTCGCCTCTCGCCATACTTCCTTCTCTCATCAGTACTTCCACCACTACGAAGCTCAGGAAACCTGCCAGTGTGCATCGGCCCATCAAAGTAGTCATCACCATCAGCCCTCTCCCGACGATCTAACATCTCAAGTCTCCTATTGTTTCTAGTAAATACCCGATCAGGTGGACTTCGTCTGATAGAAAGAGACCTTGGATGCCCATGCTCCTGTCCAGCGTCCACATCCCTCATATCATTCAGACGTCGAGCAGTATACGATGGAGAGTCACGCCTTCGAGGAACCATCTCGTCGGTAAAAGAAGTTCGTGGGGAAGACCTCATCCTATCTTCCCTGTACATAGCTGGAGACCTGTGCTGAGATGAATCTGGAAGACCATTGAATCCTTCAGTCGGTCTCCTCCGAGGAGATGACCAAGGCCCAGGGGGCCGTGTACGGGATCTAGCAGGAGATTTAGACCGCATTCGAGGGAAACCTCTTCTCTGCATCGTGGTAAACTTTGTATTACCCCGAATGAAATGACCATCTGGTCCATCAGAGCCATCTTCACCAGTGCATCTACTTGGGCTGATATTCCTAGGAGCTCTACGAAGCATTTGAATACCCATCATGGCAGCATCTTCTCTTCCATTGGGGGACAGCCGCCGTGCAGGTGGATGCCGAAATGAAGAAAAGGAATCATTTAATGGCTTCCTCCTCCTATTACTAACAAAAGCAGCACCATCAAGTCTATCATAGTCATTACGTTCAATTTCAGATTCCCCAACAGCAGCAGTACGTTTACGTCTAAAACGATAATCAGTGCCACCTCCATAGCTTTCAAAATCACGCCCAGAATCCCAACCACTACGCGAACTATCAAACCGGCCTGAACCCCTCCCTCTTCCACGCATGAAGTTCCCCCGTGAGCTGCCAAATGACCGGTCATCATTCCTATGCCGGACAAATTTAGGACCATCAGCATAAGTTCCATCTCTGGAAAATGCAGGAAGAAAAAGTCATAGTTGAGCAGCATTCAGATACAAAAGAAAAATTACAAATCAAACAGCAATGAAAAGAAAAAATCACCTATTCTTTCGTAGATGGAATTTCTCCTCCTCTATATCAGAATACCTTTCTCTTCCGCTTCTTGAAGGCAGTGACCTACCTGTAATAGTTCTGACATTACTAGGAGATGTCACATTAGATGCACGAGGTAAATTGATAATCCGGCTCTTGCTTCCAACGTTTGACAAATCTTTATTAGAGTTAGCATTAATAGATGTTTCCAGAGATGAATCAACTGTTAGTGCCATATCAGATCCTCCAATACTCTCGTTATTAGCCTCGCCAACATTTCTGCCAGACCCACTGCTTCCAGCAGGTGCTTCGTCACATAAGACATCCTTTTCACATCCCTCCTGCAGATCTGTTATTCCTGATTGATCAACTGGTCCTTGTTGAATGGCACCAATAGGCCTCTGCTCATCAGCTCCTGTTGTTTCCTCTTTATCCAATAAAGGACTCCGCAAATTGCCGTCTTTATGATCAATTTTGTCAGCTTTCTCATCACAGCCTTTCACAAAGTGATCATTACTCTCAGTATGAACTGGAAAACTGTTATCTTTTTCATCATAATTGAAGCAGTGAGATTCCTCAACCCCAGAAGAGCCAGCAGAATGAACATTTTTGCTATTTTTTTCCGAATCCATCCCCTCAGCAATTGGGTCTTCTGCAATTGACTGCATCATCGGCTCTCGGACCTCACCCTCTTCATATTCCTCATCCTCTCTGCCACACCCCACTCTCTCAGCATCAACATGTCCCGCAAAAGCATGATTACCATCAGATTCATAATCAGAACCATAACATTCCTCTTCTGTGCCAGCTGATATACTTATCTTTTCCTCATCATTTGCCGATCCCACACCACTTGCAACCAAATGATGTGGCTCTCGTGTATCTTCAACATTGATTCCCTCCATCATAGATGCATCCACTTTATCACTGGACACATTTGATTCTTTGAGGTCAAAGTTTGCATTTTCAACAGCAATATCAGCATTTGTCTGATCTAGAGCATTTTTACTTCTATTAGCTTCCTCAGTATGAACAGAGTACTCCGATTGAGTAGACAAGTCCCCACTCATCACAGACAAATCTGAACAGGTAGACAATCTAGAAGGGCATCCCTTTTGAGGGGTCAAAGGCATTGGCAGTGTAGACGAAGATGAAGAAGAACTCTCCTGAAGCTGCAAAACCCTTCCAACTGATTGGTGTGCAATCACATCTGACGTCATGGATATTTCCTGACTAACCTCCTGGAGTGGTTCACATTTCACTGGTTTTTGCTCAAGTAATTTCTGAGGACCCTTAGTTGACACCTCAGTAGGTTGCAGATTCTGCTTCACAACTTCAGGTTTTACTACATTAGCATCCAATGTTCCAGCTGGACGACATGCAGTTCCAGCATTGGCTTGTACCAAGGCTTCCTCAACAGGTTCTGACTTAACAGTTTTACGAGTGGGGGAATTCATGTTACTATTCAATGCCAGATTTTTCAGCAAACTCGAGTTTGGACTAACCCTGCTAGAGTCTACTTTAGTCACTGACTGCAGTATTGAGGAGTCAAACCCTCGTAAAGTACTACCAAGACTAAGAGGAAGCACATCAGCAGACTTGTATGGTAGGCTAGGCTGTATTGATGAGATAGGAAAATTAAATTCCCGCTCACTAGCTCTAACAACTTGTTTCCCTTTATCAACATTAGCACCAACAACAGAAGCAGAACTAATAGAAGGCTCTCTGTCTAGTGAACTAGAAGTCTTACATAACAGATCAACATGACTAGCATCCTGAACAGGAACATCGTCACCAGAACCCTCCCATGAGTCCATGGGAGTATTCAGATCCCAGTTAGATCTATTAGTGCGTGCAGTATCATCAGAATCATTGTTATTCAATCCATTCTTGCAACTCCCGTCCTGGGAAATGTCCTTCCCTTTATTCAAAGACAGAGAAAGCAATGAAGGATTTACAGTTCCACGCATCAGGCAACTCCCCTCAGCATTTGCATCAACCAAAGAAGAAACATGTGGTTTCTTTGGGCCTAATGACAGTTCAACATGTCCAGAATCAGCAGGAAGTTCAAGTTTACATTGGCTTTTCCCTTTTTTGGTAACAACTTCCTTCTTGACATTCACTATGGTCCTCCCTAAAGCTTCCTGGCTAGCTAATTTTTCGGCAGAAGCTGGTTTCACTTGATTGTCTACATTTCCCGAAGGACCGGAGCTAGTATCAGGGTTTGTTTCCCGAGATATGGTTAAAAATGGTTGCAAAGTAGGCAGAGAGTCAACATTCGCACCAGAAGGTTTTTCCTTTTTTACCTCTAGAAGAGTATTCTTGACAGTATCAGATTTACTTGTACTATCACAAGAACTCAAGGTCGAGCCCTGGACCAAGCAAGAATCTTTAGTCTTGGATACACTTTCGTTAGACAAAGAAGATGGCTCAGCACGAGTAGGTGAAGGAGACTGGACCATAGAGTACCACCTCTTCTTAATAGGGATACCTGACGACGAGTTACTGGGCTGCCGGGCAAGAACCCCAGGCTGCAAATACATGACGAAATAGAACGATATTAAAACCAAGCAAGTATTACACAGTTAGACCAATTCAGCAGCAAATCATAAATCAGATCGAGACCTCTTCGTTCCCTGAAACTGGCATGGTTCCAAAATCAGCTAAAGCTTATTTATCTCCAGAAAATCTCACTCAAGTACAAATGTTACAATCAAGTCGTAGAACACATCTGAAACACTAGATCACAGTCCTCTAATAGCACCCTGCAACCAGATATGCCAAAATATTATAATACAAAGGAAGAGAAACAAACAGTCACAATCACCAAACATACACACACATATCACATTACATACACAAAAGAAAAAAGCAAGACATTGGTGTTATCAAGTGCAAATCCAGATCACGAAGGGGAAAAAAGTAAGCATCTGAACCTCATAAACACTAAGAAGTAAACAGGAATGACCAAAATAATGTAACATATAGTTACTCCATCTATTAACAACTAGCAGGTTTTGACCATCAAAACCCTCAATATTTTTTTAGGATGGTGGTGTTCGGGCCAGCTTAAGCACATATCGACTATTCCACCAATACCTATTGCCTTCTGCAAGCACAAGTACCGGTCAACTCTCACCACCAAGACTTAAGCTTAGGCAGATGGGAAGAAAACACAAAAAATCCAAGAATCTGAATATCACCCACAAATTCCAATCTAGTTGTAACTTAGCCAGACACAAAAATATAAAATCCCAGAAATACCCTCTCTATCCTTTGATGCCGATGGGATAAAATTACAAAGATTTTCTAGCTCTAAATTTTTTCAAGCCCTAGTTCTATCTGAATCGGATAATCTGATCATAAAGTAAACAAATCAATCTTTAAAATACAACACAAAACACCAACATTTATTTGATTCATAACACTAAAATTGTCAAAATCTAATCCCAACCCCCACCCCCCCCCAACCCCCCACCCCATATATAACCAAATTCAAAGCATATTCATCACTCATCAGATCCAAATTTCAGGTAAACAATCCATAAAACCCGAAAAATTCAAGCATCAAAAAAAAAAATTCACCTGACAAAAATTCAATCATAACCCCAAATTAAAGCACAAAGATAAAAACGAGAACCTTCGGTAATTTCAGACAGCAAAAGAGAGTAATGGAGGAGGAAAAAAGGAGTGAAAAACAGAGAGGAAAAGGGGAGAAAGACTTTTGGGTGGTGAGTTTTTTCGTACTATTTGATTTTGATAGATAGATCGGATTTGGAATTGGTGTTGTAGTTGGTTAGGGTTTTGTAGACTTTTCAATAATTGCAATAACTTCCTTTATTTAAAGGTCCTTTATTTTCTCCCTACCTGTCATTTTCGTTTCCCTAATTTTTTATTAATGTCACTTTTGACTTGTTTTTTCCTTAATAGTATAATAATTGAAGAAGTTGTAGGGTTAGGTGGCATCCCGTATTTGCTCCATAGACTTTAACATTTGCTTGCAAATTACATCAGAATCTGGAATAAAGATTGCTTCAAACTTTATCATCAACACTGTAAGGCCCTTTTGGTACGAAAGATATAAGGAATAATTAATTTCAGAATTAAAGTTGAGATAAGTTTATATTATATTGGATTGGTATAAAATTATGATATAATTATTTCCGAAATTAATTATCTCAAAATTATAGTTTTTTATCCCTATGAGAAGGTGAGATAACAAATACCAAGATAATTATTTTCAATATAATTATTTATGGAATAACTTATTTCCCAATCAAACCACCGCTAAGTAATTTATAGTATGAACAAATATGCATATGTAGAGAATCTGGAAGTAAGATTGCTCCCAACTTTATCATAAATCATTAACTTTTGAGTGAATTTATAAATATATAAAAATACTCATCTGGATTATGTTTATGTATTAAATTATATTATCATAATTAAGTAATAAATATGTTAAAATAAATCGTAAAATCTGTAGTTAAGTAGTAAAATTTAAGTAAAAAGAATGTTATTATATATTTATTGGTTTAATATATGCATCGTAAATATATTTTGAACTTATAATGTAATCATGACTAAAGTTAAAATATTCGTCTGGAAAAAAAGTACACATATCATAAGTTAACTAGTTTAATTTCTTAGTTTTTTCCTCTAACATATCTCACCTCTTTACCAACATAATATATAAAGAAATGTATATTTTTAGTCACTCCTAAAACTAATAGCCAACAAGATATATACTTTATGTATATGTATATACACGTATTATAAAGCGAATACAATTAGTTTCGTCGACCGACCAATTTTGTATTTTGTCCTAAAATATAAAGGACACATAAGAAGATAAGATCAAAACATGGGAGTTTTTTAGAGGTCTCTCAACGAAATTCACATACAATTTCTTGTGGACCCAATCTACCGGAAATAGCTAAGTAATTGAACTTTGAGTTGAATTGTTCAACCTTTTGTAGTTTCTAGTGGGCGTATACTTTCCTTTTTCCTTTTTCTAGCTGGGGGATTATTCAGTTATTATTTTGTTTGGTGCGATCATGACAGGGTCCCCACATTTATTGCGTTATTACTAATTTAGCCCTTCTCATTTCTTGTTTTGGAAAGGGATGCCTCAAGTTAAGGCCTAGTTCCATCCAGCTGTCCCAAAGAGCAAATAATTACAAGACGATGATCGCTAAAACAACTCATTAATTAAGAATCATTAATGTTTAAAATGCAAAATGCAGAGCTATCGATTTCCCTTACCAGCAACCTCTATCAGTCATTGTTAGTCATATCGGGGCATCGTATAGACTGGCGGATTACCTCGACTGTTAGGACCTCAAGTACGAGTACCAGTCCCGATCCTGACCGTTAAAAGCGTCGTCGGTGTGTAAGACCCAAAGGTCAGGTTAGAGGGAAACGGTGCGAGAGGCTTCCTGTTCGACTTCAGGCATTATCTTGGCGACGAAGTCGGCTAGCACCTGCGACTTTATCGTCATTCGCGGCTGATATGTGATATCATGCTCGCTTAGTTCGATGGCCCACTTGGCCAATATGCCCGATAGTTCGGGTTTATGTAAAATACTTCTAATGGGTAAGGTCGTGACGACCGATATGGGGTGGCACTGAAAGTAAGGTCTGAGCTTTCGTGAAGTCGTGACTAGTGCCAAGGCCAGCTTCTCGAGGTGAGGGTACCTCGTTTAGGCATCGACCAGGGTTTTGCTGATATAATAGATTGGCTATTGGTACCTTTATTTTCGCGAAAGAGTACTGCACTTACCGCCACTTCTGACACAACCAAGTATACCAGGAGGCGTTCGCCGGCTTCGGCTTTGGCAAGCAGTGGAGGCGAGGACAGATATGCCTTCAGTTCTCTTAAGGCTTCAACACATTCTGAGTTCCACTAGAGTCTGTTATCTTTTTTGAGGACGTTGAAGAATTTGTGGCATATGTCGGAAGATCGTGAGATGAATCTTGACAGTGCGGCTATATGGCCGGTCAGCTTTTGTACTTGTCTCTTGCTGGTCAACAGTTCGGGTATTCCCTCAATAGCTTTGATCTGGTCGGGGTTGACTTCGATGCCTCTTTGGGATACCAGGAAGCTGAGGAACTTGCCTAAGGTCACGCCGCAGGCGCATTTCTCGGGATTCAGCTTCATGCAGTACTGTCTTAGTATATCGAAGGCTTCTTTCAAGTGGTCGATATGATCTTCTTTCCTTTTAGATTTGACTAGCATATCGTCTATGTACACTTCCATTGTTTTGCCGAGTTGTTTTTTGAACATCTTAGTGACCAACCTTTGGTAAGTTTCTCATGCATTCTTCAATCCGGACGGCATGACTCGATAACAGTAAGTCCCTTGGTGAGTTATGAAAGTGGTTTTTTCCTGGTCCTCCTCTTCCATGAGGATCTGGTTATATCCTGAATAGGCGTCCAAGAAGCTTAGCAACTCGTGTCCTGCTGTTGCATCGATGAGTTGATCGATGTGCGGCAGCGGGAAAGAGTCCTTTGGGCATTCTTTGTTTAGGTCTGTGAAGTCTACGCACATGCGCCATTTCCCCTTTTTCTTCTTCACCATGACTACGTTGGCGACCCATTGGGGGTACTTGGATTCTCTGATGGAGCTGTTTACTAGTAGTTTCTCTACTTATTCGCGGACTGCTTCATTGATTGCGTCATTGAATTTTCTTCCCATTTGTCGTACTGGCGGGTAGAGCGGGTCTACGTTTAATTTGTGTGTGGCAATGTCCTTCGAGATACATGGTATATCTGCATGGGAGAAAGCGAATAGGTCGGCATTGTTAGTTAGAAATTCATGAAATTTACCTGGTTCGGAGAGTTTGTGGACGATGTAAGCCCTTTTGTTGATGTCGTTTTTATTTATTGGGACGGGGTCGAGGTCTTCTACTGTTGACCCCGCGGCCTCCACGGTGTCGGAGTCCTTGATGATGTCGTTCTGCTCGTCGGGTTTTGTTCCCGACTTTGGTAATTGCTATGCTACCGAGTTCGTCCCTTTCAACTGTTGGGTGTACGTACAATCTCGAGCGATGCGGTAGCATTCTTGTGATGTGCGTTGTTCGCCTCAGATGCTGAATATTCCCCAGGGGGTCGGGAATTTGATTACTTGATAAAGGTTGGATGGAATGGCTTTCATGTCGTGTATTCAAGGTCGTCCTATGATGGCGTTGTAAGTTGTATCTTGGTTCATGATATGGAATGTTGTCTCCAAGGTAACACCCTCGGCCAGGACGAGTAGCGTTATGTCTCCTGAGGTTCGCTCTAATGCATTGTTAAACCCTGTCAGTGTTATGCAGCGTGGTACTATCTTATCCTCGAGTCTCATTTGGGCGAGAACTCGGGGGTGGATAATACACGCACTGCTTCCATCGTCAACCATTATTCTTCTTACATCAGTGTCCAAAATTCGTAAAGTAATAACAAGAGCATCAATGTGAGGGAAAGTCAAACGGTGGGTATCCGACTTATCGAAGATGATATTGTCTTCGAGGTCGTTATATCGTTCGTGTGTGATTGACCGATTCAGTTTGTGTGTGATGGTGAACTTCACATGGTTAATTGTGGCTTCGTCACCTCTGCCGATGATCATCTGGATGATGCGGGTGGGGGAGGGCGGCTTCGTGGGCCCTTGGTGTTGTTCTCGTCCTCTCCCAAAGTTGGCTCTCCCGCAATCGCTCATCAGTTCTTTTAGGTGTCCCTAGTTGAGCATGTTCACCACTTCTTGTCATAAAGCTATGCAGTCTTTTGTCTTGTGGCCTCGTTCCTGGTAGAACTCACAGAGGGCATTCGACCTTCTGGAGTTTGGGTCGGACTTCATATTCTGCGGCCATTTCACCTTTGGGCCAAGCTTTTCCACTGCGTACACTATTTCTGAAGGGAAGACACAAAAATTGTGAGTAGATAAAAGTGGGGGCATACCTTTGTCGTTCCGTTGAGTCCCTGTATTTGGCCTGGACGGCCCTTCCATATGGTGAGGAGATGGCGGTATTGCCGTTCTGACATAAGGTTGGTGCCTATCACGGTTGGGACGTGGGCCTGGGTGATCCCTTCGGGTATCATTACGGCGATCTCGTCTTGATTCTGTGTGGACTGCCGTTAGCCGTTGAGTTAGGCCATTGAGGTCATCCTCATCTGCTCGGACCTCGGCGCAGTAGGCGTTGTGAATCTTTTCCCAAGTGGTGGGGGGTACTTCATGAGGCTGCTTAACAATTTTCTGGTCGCCCTCGACCCAGTTCTGTCCAGCCCGTTTTGGAAGGCCCCCACATCCATGCTTCATATGCATTTGGCAAGCCCATCTTGACTCTGTTGAATCGGGCGAGGAAGCCTCTGAGTCCCTCGCCGGGCAACTGTCTAACGGCAAATATGTCGCTCACCCTGGCTTCGGCCTTTTTGGCTCCAGCGTGGGCAGTTACAAACTTATCGGCCATTTCTTCGAATATTGGTATGGATCGTGCTGGCAGTTGTGAGTACCATGTCAGGGCTCCCCATGTTAGGGTTTCGCCGAATTTCTTTAATAATATAGATGGCACTTGCTCCTTTGAGAGACCGTTGCCTTTCACCGCCATGACGTAGTGAATTATGTGATCTTTAGGATATGTCGTGCCATCATATATTTTCAACTATGGCGGCATTTTGAAGGTTTTGGAGATGGGATGTGGCCGCTTCCTCGTTGTATGGTTTCTCTACGAACCGGACGACGTCTCGTTTGGGCAGGAGTTTTGGGGCACTGGGTATCTTGTCGACCCTCTCCTGGTGCGCCTTCATCTGATCTCGTAGTGCCTTATTTTCATTTTCCATTTCCTCCATCTTTCTCCGTATGGCTACGAGTGCATCGTTACCTGCATCAACTGTAATGTTAGTGTGNTGGCCGACCCAAGCTTCGACCTCGGCCAACGACGTTATTAAATGTGGTCCATATTTCGGCCAATACAACACCGAGCTTGCATGATGCAGTTTATATCTCCTGTATGGTTTGCGAGCTATTGAGCAGGTTACCAAATGCGCACCCGAAAGGTAGCGGCTGTGGATTTCCTTGAGAATTTTCCAACAAAAAAAAAAGCAACATCCAAACTAACTTGTGCACACCTTAACTGTTCTACCGACCTGCTATTTTTCATCGTAGCTCTGTTCATCAAAGCTAGGATGATGGAAAGGGAATACCATATGACTTTGTTCTTACTGGAACTTGAACTAAGACCTTTTATAGTTTTCACATACTTAATTGACTGATAGACCACACCGTCAGGTGCTAGGGGTATTGTTAAGTGTCATGAGACTGCTTAACAATTTTCTGGTCGCCCTCGACCCAGTTCTGTCCAGCCCGTTTTGGAAGGCCGCCACAACCATGCTTCAGATGCATTTAGCAAGCCCATCCTGACTCTGTTGAATCGGGCGAGGAAGCCTCTGAGTCCCTCGCCGGGCAACTGTCTAACGGCGAATATGTCGCTCACCCTGGTTTCGGCCTTTTTGGCTCCAGCGTGGGCATTTACAAACTTATCGGCCATTTCTTCGAATATTGTTATGGATCGTGCTGGCAGCGGTGAGTACCATGTCAGGGTCCACATGTTAGGGTTTCGCCGAATTTCTTTAATAATATAGATGGCACTTGCTCCTTTGAGAGACCGTTGCCTTTCACCGCCGTGACGTAGTGAATTATGTGATCTTTAGGATCTGTCGTGCCATCATATATTTTCAACTATGGCGGCATTTTGAAGGTTTTGGAGATGGGATGTGGGGCCGCTTCCTCGTTGTATGGTTGCTCTACGAACCGGACGACGTCTCGTTTGGGCAGGAGTTTTGGGGCACCGGGTATCTTGTCGACCCTCTCCTGGTGCTCCTTCATATGATCTCGTAGTGCCTTATTTTCATTTTCCATTTCCTCCATCTTCCTCGGTATGGCTATGAGTGCATCGTTACCTGCATCAACTGTAATGTTAGTGTTACTTGTTGGGCGAGGAGCGGTTTGTTCGCAGGTGGTCACTGCCTCTGCTGGTGCGGCGTTCTGAGCCGCTCCTTGAGTAGGCTTGTCGAGTAAGTTGTTCAGCGTGCTTGTCAGCCACGCTTCTGGTAATTTTTTCACCGCTGGCAGCGGTTCCTCGGCCGTGAGCGCGCAAGCGTCTCTTTCTCGAACAACAGTTACACTTCCATGAGGAGGAGGCGAACTGCTCCGTCCTAGTGTGACGCTGGGTGTAGCGTTTTCCTCTCCCCCATCGTTAGCCGCATCGATGGTGCTCATGAGGTTAGCAGTGGCGTCTTTATGGCCTTTAACCTCTCTTCTTCTCTTCCTGCCATTGTTAGTTTGTACAGATGGAAAAGATAGTTGTGTACGTGCGTGTGTTGTTGTTTTCTTTTCAGATCTAACAGAAACTATAGATTTTAACTAGAAAATCCCCACAGACGGCGTCAAATTGTTTTACCAAAAACGTGATAAATCTTTCTATAAGAGATTTAAATAATGAAATGGAAGGTTAATTCTAGTTAAACTTAATGACCGTCAGATCTATGAACGTGATGGTA